>PVJO010009521.1:0-69091 GCA_004026905.1 Hystrix cristata
CCTGTCAAATAAGCACAGTGACAATTCATACCTTGTGAGCCTTTTTTAAAAAGAAAAGTTAATGATGTAATGTCCTTCCAGCTCCCGGTGCAATATTAGGCACATTGTTGGTGCTTTGCAAATATTGTTCTCACAAGGTTCAACCTCTTCCCTTTCCTCTCCAGAATCCAAAACAGTGGAAGGTTTCTATTGGTCTTTCCTCAGATGTGATTACAGAAGTGTCTCCTCTTTGTATTGGTCCATGAGACACAGAACCAAATGACCTTGTCTGAAGCTGCTCTTTCATGAATTGCTTTTGTTTTTCAGGAAAATACAAAACACAGCTGATGGTACCAGGGTTTCCATGTCAGGACCTCTTTCCTTAGAAGTGAGGGGCAGAAATACGGGGAAATTGGAAGGAGCAATGTCTTTCGTGTACGCTGGACAGGGAATGGCAGTTGATCCAGTTCTCTAAATGGCTGGCTTTATTCATGCACTTGGGGCAAAAAGAATATGTGAGGAATAAACTAGACAGTGTCCAAAGCTCAACTGGCAGTGGTGACATATGCAGTCTCTTGGGCCAGCCCACCTGGGATCCTTGTGACCAGGATAAAGTGTTTCCTTATGAGTGACTTCACATTGCTGAGGAACTGGATTCCAGCGGTACCTCAGTTCCCGAACTTTATTCATTCTGTGATTTTGGCCATAAACTGAGTTTGTCATGAACCAAGTCATATTTCCCCAGAAGGCTCAGTGTAAATAAGGTCAATTCATTCTGAACCATATGTATTTTTTTAACCATAAAAATATGAAACAAAGTGCAGTATGGTACAGTATGAAGAGAAAGAACATTAACTTTGAGGCGACTTCTGGAGTGGAGGACCGGAGGATGGATGGTGAGGGAGCCATTGGAGGGAGAGTGCCCCTCCATAAGGACATTGAGGAGATCTCCTTCAGGGGTTTCTTCTCTTCCTTGCCCCTTATATGCAGGGTCGATTTTGATGAAAAAATCTGCTTAATGTCACTTTTTTTCCCTACGCTTTATAACCCTCTAGAAATGAGAGACCATGTTATCATTCATCATGTTCAATACTCTGTTCATCATAGTTACGTTGGGGTGGTGCTTCTCCAAGAAATCCTGGCACTCATTTCCTTTTTCCACAGTGGATTTTATCACACTGCTGCTAACCTGCTCCTGCTTCCTCTTTCTCAGTGGAATTCTCCTCAACGAGTACTTTCTGTGCTCAGTCTAGAGTTCAGGGAGTTCTTTGTTGTCAGCTCTTTGTCATGGTCAACAAGCTTCTCTACATCTAAACCACTGAGGTCCACAGCCACACTCTACCCGTGGACACACTCTCCTCTGCTACCTGTGCATCAGACCCTTCAAAGCAACATTTGGTGACACACTCTGGCCCCAGTTTTCTCCAGGGTGAATTTAAGGTCGGGTGCGTGACATCTTCCCAGGCTTTGTCAACGAGGTTGATACACGGTGGACATTAAAATAGTTCTCCCAGAACTCTTGCAGAGTCACGGACGTGTCATCAGTGACATTAAGACACCTGGTGAAGAGAGCCCTTGTGTACAGCTTCTTGAAGTTGAGATCACTTGTTGGCCCGAGGGCTGCTGGAGAGGTGTCATGTTTGGGAGGAAGGAACTTGACCTTTATGAAGTCATGTTCAGCATCCGCATCCTACACCAAGATGAGGCTGTGCCTGGGCCTCGTCTGTTGGAAGCAGGCACCTTTCAGGCGGTTGGTTGTCAGAAAGATATTTCTTAATGGTGGGTGTGAACACCTTGTGGAGCCATTCCATGCACAATTGCCTTGTGACCCAAGCTGTCACAGTGGCTCCACATGACAGGCAGTCTGACCTCGTTCTCATTCTGTTCCTTGAATACACGAGAGGTCTGGGAAGGGTGCACCGGTGGTGGTGTAATTTTCAGATCAGCACTTGTGTTCACACACAGCTGAAGGGTCAATCTGTCGTTCACGGGCTTGCACCCCAGCAGGGCCTTTCCCTCCTGCATGATACAGGTTCTGTTTGGCATCTTGCTCCAGAGGAGCCCTATTTCACTGCAGTCAAACATTTGTTGAGTGACGTATCCTTCTGACTTCTCTCTTGTAGGCTTCTACAGCAGCCTTGTCAGAACTAGAAGCTTCACCATGTCTTACACTGTGGCTGCCATTTCTCTTGCAGAATTTATCAGACCACCCTCTACTGGCTTTAAATTGATCGCTTGTTGCACTGGTAGAGGGGTCCCTGCAGTAAATCACTGTGCGATTCCCTGGCTTTTTCACAGATCTTAGCTTCACTAACGCTGTCCCCTGTCAGTTGTTTCTCATTCAACCACACTAATAAAAGTTTTTCCACCTCTTGCAGCACTTGTGTCCTCTGATTGGTTAACATTATTGCTCCTTTTGCCACATCAGCTCCTTTGATGGCATCTTTATTCTTCAAAATAGTTGAGATTGTTAACTTTGGCATCTTGTACTTCAAGGCCAGATCAGTCACACAAAACCATGCTCATGCTTTTCTACAATTTCCTTCTTCAATTCAATGGCTATTTCCTTTAAAACCTTCATTTCACCATTCTTGCTCTGCACTTTCTTGTTACCTTCATTACTGCTCTGCACATTCTGGTTACCTTCTTATATTCTGCACATTTTTGTCACTTTCACCACCACCCTGCACTTTCTTTTTACCACCATGCTTGCTCTGCTCTTTCTTTGCAGTCACGCTGGGTTGAATAATACTGTACTGTATAAGTGCCGTATGTACTTAAAAGCACAGAAAAAGGGTTCACAGTCAGTATGCACAGGTCTGTCTGTGACCACGATCTTGACTAGAGGAAGCCACGACCATGTGTCAGAGCAGAGAAGATGGCTGCGTTCATGTTCAAGCAGGGAAGACGCCCACAGTCGTGTTCATTCCCTGATATGGAGTTCACAAATTGAAACAGAATTTTGCTGAGTGCTTCTGTTTGTGACCTGGATTGTTTGGTAAGTGTGGTTTAAGGTGCTGTTTTTGGATGTGTAGTTGACAAACAGCAGAATGTCCTGATTAAGCTTGATCATGTCACCTTCACTGGCTGGGAGCTGCTCAGGGGACTAGAAAAGCACGTCACTGTGAGTCTGTGTGGATGGTGGAAGCCTGACCCTGCGACCTGTATCTCGCCCCTTGACCATCTTTTTCTGGCATTGTTCTTCTGCCCTCTTCTTGAAAACCATGAAGTGAATATGTGCACTCCACCATGTCCTTTCTCCATGGCTTTAATTCAGCCCACAATGGACTGAACCCATCATGAGCCAGATAAACCTCTCTTCATTCAGGTTGTAGATGTTGGGTATTTTGTCCCAGAGAGAGGAAAATGACTAATATAATATGTGATTAGTGTTCATAGGTTTTGCATTGTTTGGTTAATAAATACGTGCCTGTGCAGGTGGGATTTTTCTTCATGGGCAAAGATCATGTCTAGAGAAATGACCAAGTCAAGTTACATAAATGCTACTGATCCAAGGAGTCATTCAAGGATGCAGTAAATTTTCTTTCTGTCTTATTTACCCCAGGCATGTGCTTTCCTGGAGGTCAAACTGTCTTACGCTAGTAGATGCAGATGGAATTCATGGCTAATTTGTGGCCACAAGACTACAAGAAAGTATGACAGGTATCCAAGCAGCCTAAAAAACTGAGTTCTCCCGAACCTTAGGGTTTTCCTTGTGAGCAACCACCAAGCTAAGCACCTTCTAATGACAGCAGCTACAGGCACTTGCAGGGGATGGAAGGTGGTCTGAGTTTGGCTCTGGCTGAGGACACAGAGAGACTCCCTGGTGCCTCTGTGTGCAGGCAATGAGGAGCATTTGTTAGGGGCCGCGCCTGGCACTGCACCCAGATTCCTGGCCTTCTAATGTGAATGGTGCCGTCTTCCAGAACTTCAGATGTACCATCTTGTTAATATTCATGTCCCATCCAGCCATTTCTTATTTCCTGCATTTCAATCCCCAAGCTTTCCTGGTTCCCAATTTCATTCAGTGTGAAATTGAGCCACAAGGTCTACTCCATCATGGGCATTCATGAGATTGGGGTGACATATCTAGCTTTTTCCAGGTGGAATCCTCCAATGTCACTTCAGAGTGGGAGCAGAAATAAGACATCGCCCCACACCCACATGGCGACTGCTCTGGCTGGGGCTGGGTGGGGAGATGCTGGGCCCTCCTTGTGAGCTACACTGAGCCTGGTTTTGTCTTGCAGGTTCTTACCATGGCCTGTGTAATTTCCTGGCCCGGGAGACGGACTCTGTGGTCTTGTGTGTGGGGTGAGTTCCCGAGACAGTGCTCGGCTTTTCTGTGGGGGAAGAAGGTATGGAGATAGGGCTCCTGGATGGCTGTAGAACAGACAGCAGGGTCCCAACCCCAGAGGTACTCATGCCGTGTGCCAGAGACACAGGCCCAGCTCCATTAAAACAGCACAAAGCTGGAAAGATGTCCATTGCAGGGGAGTGTGCTGATGAGCTTCGTGATAGTAAATACTAGACTCCAGGGCCCTGAGAAGCTGTGGAGTGTGACATGGCCAATGAGTGAACGATCCAGAAAGATGCACCATGGTGTGAGTGAATGCTCCTGGTGCAATATATGGTGAAAATCTTAAACTTTCCATTAAGTGTGCTACTCTTTAAAAGTTAATTATTTTTCTTAGCTTATGTTTGTGATACATAATAATAATGTTCATTTTTAGGAACTGGTAACTGCATGTTACAGATCTTGCTCAATTTTGATCCCTTTCCTCCCTTACTCTTCTCTCTCTCCCACTAATCCCCTTCCCCATGCCCCAGAAGAAGTCTGCCTTCCTTTTCCTGTGATCTCTCTTTTATTTTATTTGTCAATTTATTACTTATTGTGATGTTTAACTTTTCGTGTCTGACTTATTTTACTTAGCATTATGGTCTCAAGTTCCTTCTATTTTCCTACAAATGACTGATTTCACTGTATTTTAAGGCTAAATAATATATATCTATAATATATATGTATATCGAGATATATATATATATATCTCACATTTTCTTTCTCCACTCTTGTGGGCATCTAGGCTGTTTCTAGGGGTCAGGTATTGTGAATTGCACTAATGTAAACACAGCCATGTATCCCTATAGTGTGATTTCTTTTATTCTTTAGGGACTACACTCAGGCCAAGTATGGCAGGGTCAATGGAATTTTTATTTTTAGTTTTTTGAGGAATCGCCATGCTGATTTCTATAGTGATTGTACTAGCTTACCTTCCCACCAGCATGGTATGTGGTTCCGTTTTCTCCACATTGTCTCCTGCATTTGTTGCTTTCGTGTTCTTGGTGATCGCCTTCTCATTGGGGTAAAATGGAATTTTAGAGTCATTTTAAGCTATGCTTCTCTAGTGGCTGAAGAGGATGCATTGGCCATTTGTGCTGCTTTTGAGCACTGTCTCTTTAGTTCATTTACCTATTCTTGGTTGGGCTCTTTAGTTTTTGCGGGGTTAAATTTTGAGTTTTTATACATTCTAGATATATTAGTCCTGAATTAGAAGAGTAGCTGGCAGAAATTACTTTGCTATTCTTTAAGTTGTCTTTTCACTCTTAATCATTTCCTATGTTGTACAGGATATTTAATTTTATATAATCCCATTTGTTGATTTTTAATTTTATAATCCCATTTGTTGATTCTTTATATTATTTCAGTACTATCATATTTCTGGACAGGAAATCTTTGCTTTTGCCTGTAGCTTCAAGTGTTTCACCCATGTTATCTTTCAGTATTTCTGTTTCTGTTTTATAGATAGGTCTTTGATTTGTTTTGGGTTGATTTTAGTAAAGGGTGAGAGACATGGATCTAGTTTTAGTCTTCTGAATGTGGACAACTGGTTTCCCAGCACCATTTGTTTGTGGGGCCATCTTTTCTCCAGTGTAAATTTTTGGGTTCTCTGTCAGAAATCAGATGGGCACAAGTGCATGCGGTTGTTTCCGTGTCGTCTGTCCTTTTTCATTGGACAACTCGTGTGTTTTGTAGCACCACCATGCTGTTTTTATTGCTATAGTGAGCTCTGTAATCTAACTTGAAACCTGGTATTGTGATGCTTCCTCTTGGGCTCTTTTTGCTCAGAATCGCTTTGACTCTTCTGGGTGTTTTCAGGTTCCATGTGAAATGTAGGATTATTTTTTCTAGCTCTGTGAAGAATGTTGTTGGTATTTTAATAGACTTTGCATTCAATCTACAGGTGGCTTTTGCTAATATGGCCATTTTTACAATATTAATTCTGCTGATCCAAGAACAAGGATTGTCTTTCCATTTTCTAATGTCTTCTGTGCTGTCTTTCTTCAGAGTTTGTTCATTCTCATTATACAGTTCTTTCATTTCCTTATTTAGGTTTATTTATAGGCATTTAATTCTTTGAAGCTATTGTGAATTGTTTTCCTGCTTGTATTCTTTCTGAGTGCATGCATTATTGGTAAACAAAAGTGTTTTTGATTTTTGTGTGTTAATTTTGTATCCTGAACCTTGATCCATTTAAAATAAAGGAGGTAGAATAGTTATTGTATTTAAAAGAGAGAACTAGATAGGGAAAAGGGGGATAAAGAAGAAGGTTAAAAGAAAAGTAAGATGAAAGGGGGGAAAAATGGTAAAGAGTAGTTACACTTATTGCAAATAGGGAGGGGTGGGTGAATGGAAGGGAGGGGAGGGGAAAGGGGGAAGAGGGGGGAAAACCAAGATGTATCATGTACAGGTACAAAATAACCATGTTGATTATGATCATTATGTATGCAATGTACCAATACATGTTCTTGGTAAAAAAAATAATAAAAAAAATAAAATAAAGGAAAATACAAAATAAGAAGAATATGTTCTAAGAATGAACATAGACACAAAAATATATAAAAAGGCAAGAATGGAATGATGGAGGTAGGATTCAGGGCAACTCTGCTCTCAGGGCAGCAGCGAGGTAGGGGCAAGTGGTGAGGTAGTGAGGGTTGGATTAAGATTATAGTTATTGCCCTGCCATGTTTGCTTTGAGGGTTCTGCAGGTTCTCATTGCATTGTTAATTCCCACTTACCCAGCTAGGTATCTAGCTACCTACCAACTACCTGCATGGTGGGAATCAATATGGAGTGTGTTTTAAGACACATCTGTGGTTCTTTGAGGAGGAGAGAAGGGACTTTCATACACTCAAAGAGACTATTGGGCTTGTTACTGTGATGCCTGTTGTGCTTCAAGAAATTGTAAGATACTAGAGTAGGCAAGTGAGAAAATTACAAATCACTCTGTGATTTGAACAAGTCATTTAGAATCTCTGTCTTCTCAGATTTAGCAGAGAAGCATCTTTCCAATATTCAGCATCCACTTCCCACCGGCTGCCATTTTATCTCAAATTTCACCACTGGGACCTCATCTCCCAAGGCCTTGGGGATAATGGAAATTTCTTGAACAAGGAGCACAGAAAGGCATGAATGAGCACCTGCAATGATATTGTGTAGGAAAGTGCTCCAGATATAATTATTCCAGATGTTAAGAGAGACATCTGTGGGACAGAGCAGTTCCTGTGGAGTGACTGGTGCGCTGCTGAGCCAGAGGAAGGGCTCGGGGCTGCCAGAGGGCAGCGGCGTGTGGCGCCTGCGGGGAGACACCTGAGAGATGCCGGCTGAAACCCCCGGGGGTACCCAAGGTATCTTCCTCCCTGGTTTGTATAGAAAATGTAAATGTGAAAATCTACCCAAACACATAGGGAGCATGAGTCTCTTGAGTTTCAGTTTAGATCCTACATGTCTGAAGGATTTCTTAGTCAGTGTGTGTGCTATAAGCAAATTACCATATCAAGATGGCTTACTATGTTAGTCTGATTTGTGTCACTACCGTAAATACCTAAAATCATCAATATCCAAAGAGAAATGGTTTGCTTTGGTTCACAATTTTAGACATTTCTGTCCTAAATTCATTTGCCCCAATTCTTTAGGCCTACAGCAGAGCAAAACCACTCATTTCAAGACCAGTTTGCAAAAAGAGAGGGAGGGAATGATGCCATAATTTCCTTTGAGGGTGTGCCCCAGTGTCCTAAAGATCTCCCGTTAAGTCACACCTCTTAAAGCTTCCACTAGCTCCCTATAGCATCACCCTGAGGACCAGCATCTAACACGTGGGCCTTTGGAAAACACTGAGGATGCAAACTACAGCATTCTGCCTGTTAGATGCCAAAGGTTCATGTTCACTTTACAATTCAAATTGCATTCTATCTATTTCCAGGATTACCCCAGTTCCAAACTCTTCCGTCTGTGCCCCAAACTCCTGCCTCTGGGCTGTTTGTTCATGTTCAAATAGAAATTCACATCAGATAGAAATGCAGCCAACCTTCTTATTTGGGGGTTATTCTTAAGATGTAGATAGATTGGTCTCCTAAAAAGGGAGAGCAGAGGGCCCCTTTTGAAGATTGAAAGCACGCCCATGTACACCTGTGCCTTGTTCCCACGCTCCTCCTTAGGTACCGCAAGCTTCCTGGCTACCACCACCCTATCAGTTATAAAGACTGCTGGACTGCCACCATCCACTTCCCGAAGGGCTTGAGGGCCTGTGGGGCTGACTCCTCCCGGGTGATGATTTGTGGGGAAAGTACTAGGGCAGGATTTGTGGCCATGGTCATCCAGACTTTGGTGGGCAGAACAGACCTTCCCCAGATACGGGCTCAGGTCCCAATTTATCCAGTTATCCAGATAATGAATTTCCGGTTACCATCCTTTCTGCAGTACAAAAATGTCCCGCTTCTCACCGAAGAGGTGTTGATGTCATTTTTGTGTAGCTATATGGCCTTTGACGTCTCCTGGCATGATGCCGTGCTGAATGGTGCTTGTATACCCCCAGATTTCTGGAAGAAGCCCAAGAAATGGCTCAGCTCCGATACCGTCCCCAGCGGGTTCAAGAAGAGAGACCGAGGACTTCAGGTTCCTGAGCCTTTTAACGAGTCTGCTTTTCTGGAAACTGAACAACTGTTTGATATAAAACACTCGCCTGTTCTTGCAGATGATGAGACCATCGCTCAGCTTCCCGAGGCCTTTCTGGTGAGCTGTGAGCATGATGTCTTCCGGGACCATAGCTTGCTCTACAAGAAGTGCTTGGAAGACCAGGGGGTCCCGGTGAGCTGGTACCACGTGGAGGATGGTTTTCACGGATGCTTTTTTTTATTTGACAAGAAGCCTTTTTCTTTTCCACGCTCCCAGAAAGTTATGAATGTGGTGCTCAGTTACATAAATGGCATATGAAAGGACGTATGTGTAGCTTGGTGATACAGTGCTACACAGCAGAGAAAAGCCCTGGATTGGACTTTCAAACGCTGCTAAAATATTAACTTTTAGGAATGAAAGAGATGTGTGGAAAGAACATCATGGCCTTGAGTAGTGTGCAAGAAGGATGAGGCCTTTGCTGAGTTTTAATACAGAAGGAAATGCTGACCCTATCGTTGGCCAGGTATGAAGAAAAGACAGATGCTAACAACTCTCTGGCTCCATCTTCAAGAAAACCTGGACTCTGCTTCCTTCCATTATTAGCAATGCCCGGTCTTGCATTTAGAAACATTCTGTGACTTTCTTATTTGGGGAAAATAAATGTCAAATGAAGAGAAAAATACCTGTAATTTTTTTGAAACTCAATCCATAGGTCTATGCAGAATAAACGCCCATGACTGGTCATATTAACCATAGTGATCCCGTGTCCAGGGTGACAAAACATTGGTGGATCAGTGGCCCTGCTGGAGGTACAGCCACCTCGCTTTTCCTGGTGTCAAGGTTGGTTGTCACATTCTGGGTTCTACTGGCTCTAGCTGTCTTGCCACTTGCCCTTGTATCGAATCCTTCCCTGCATGTAGTCACGATTGGGCTGGACTACAGGAAGATTTAGAGGCATTTAGGGAGAGACAACGGAAAAGAAATAAGAGGGCAAGAATGACAGAAATGATTAGAGCTGCGAAGTTGTAACTTCTGTGGGACTCCATAGTGTTAATTTGAATTCCTAAGCAGATTCCTGGCTGCTATGAGGAGGTTCTCAGGCCAAAGCTGTCTTGGGAGTCTCTGGATGCCTCTGGGATGTGGAAAGTGCATTCTTTGAAGGACAGAGGTGTGGTCTCTGTTCCCTGGTGAGCCTTTATGTTGTACTCACGTCCTCAAAGGTCTTTCCTTTGCTTGGCCGATACCACTCTCTTCTCCCAGGGAAAGAGAAATGACTTTGCTGTGTGCAGGGGGCAGCCAACAATAGCTACATGCTTGCTGATGCCCCATAACAGCCCAATTCCCATTACTGTCCAGTCCCACCCAAGTGATGGAACTGGAGTCTCTCCCGTTTACACAACCGTAGCTTTTCTGGATACCAAAGCGGTCACGTGTGGCTGATGTAGGAGCAGATCCAGTAGGTATCCCGGGTCCCGGCAAGGTGGGGAAGCATCTATACTTGGCATTAGACTGGGTTCCTGGAATGTGAGCAGACACTGTGACTCATATTACAAGTCAGCTGCTTTGATGGAACAGAATGCCGATTTTCTGTTACATCTAACAGTACCACAAATGTGGTAACTTAACACAGTACACTCACTACTGACAATATGTGCAGGTCAACGTTCTGGATTCCATTTATCTGGGCTCTTGAGTTAAGGTCACACAGGCCTGCAATCAAGGTATTGGGCCGCCGTGTCATATGAGGCCCAGTTGTAAAGGGTGATTCAGGTTGGTAGACAGAATATACTCATTTCAGGTTGGAGATTCCGGTCATCATTTTCTTGGTAGCTGCTGAACAAAGGCCACCACACTCAGGTCTAGGGACCACCTGTTCTGTGGTGTTTTGCCACCTGACCTACTCCAAATGGCACTGTTTTTTTTTTTTTTTAAAGCGGTGATAGGGAGACAGATGGGGCCCAGTGGGCACCAGACCTACTGTAATATAAGCAGGAACACGCACTCCCGTTCATACTGTCACCTGAGCTACATCTCATCACAAGCAAGTCAGAGGTGCGAACAGCACCAGTGAAGGTCATGGAGCCCCTTCGAGATCTGCCCCGTGTGGGAGGTCACAGTGGAAGGTGCGGGACATCGGCAGCCCTGCAAACCTGGAGTTTATTTTCTGGAGCTAGTGACAGCTGGTTGCCCCAAGAGAAATCCTTTCATCTTTTTCGGTGCTGGCTGCATTTTTCCTCCAAATCACTCCCCTCTGGTCTTCCAGGAGGAGCTCTGAATCTTCCAGGAGCCTCTTTTCAGCCTGTTCCTGAGAGTAGGTCTCTGTCTTTCAGCCAGTCGGTGCTGGGACCGAGGAGCCGCACCAGAAGTCTGCTTTCCTTCTTAAAACTGCCGGGCCCGAAGGTGGACAGAAGCGTTTGTGAACTGAGGTATTACTGTATAAAACAATCAAAACCACCCCATGCTTACAAGCAGACCACTGTGCAACGAAAATAGAAATCAAACGTAGAAGAATCACAGAAAATGTAGGAGTAGCTGGAAACTTGTTTCTAAACAAGTTACCTGGATAACTTGTTTCTAAACACCAAACTGGGCACAGAAGAAATCAAGGAAGAAATTTAAACATTTCTGGAAGGTAGTGACAAAGCCTGTACACCACACCAGAAGCGTGAAAGCAGTCTTAAGAGGAAAGTTCATTGCACTCAAAGTTCACATTAGGAAAACAGAATGAGCTCAAGTAACAACTTGTGAGAAACCCTCAGATATTTGAGAAACAACAACAGTCCTGGCCAAAACTGAAATTAAGGAGTGAAATCATAAAAATGAGAGTGGACATGAGTGAAATTGAGACAAAAACAGTACAAAGAAGAAATGAATCAAAGAGCTGATCTTTAAAAGAAAAAAATAGACAAACTCTTAGCCAAGCTTACTGAGATAGAGAAAAGACTCATATCGACGCGATTAGAAATGAAAAAGGTATAATCACAACAGACAACATCAAAATCTAGAAGATAGTTAGATGCTCAGGAGCTACTATGAAAAAATTGTATTCCAATAAATTGGAAAATCTTGAAGAAGTGGACAGGTCACTAGACTCATACAAATGAACAAAGCTAATTCAACAAAAATTCTGAACAACCCAATAACAGGCGATGGAATCAAGACAGTAATAAAAAACCTACCAACTAAAAAAAAAAATAAGACCTAAGGGATTCACCACTGAATTTCAAAAAGCTTTAAGGATGTTATATCATCTGTACTCCTCAAGCTCTTCAAAGAAATTGAAAGGGATGCACTGCTCTCAGACTTGTTTGTGGAAACACACATCATTCTGATCCCCCAACCAGGTAAAGACCTGACCAAAAGAGAAAACTACACACTAAGCTCCTTAATGAACACAGATGCAAAAATCCTCAAGAAGATATTGGTGAATGGAATGCAGCACTAAATAGGTTTCATCCAGTGATGCAAGGATGGATCAACATATACAAGTCTATAATTGTGATGCACTGCATAAACGGAATGAGGACCAAACCACATGATCATACCAACAGATGCAGAAAGAGCTTTTGACAAAATCTAGTGTCCCTTCACGGCAAGAAGCCTTGAGAAAATAGATATAGAATGATCATACATAAATTTGATAAAAGCTATTTATGACAAACCAATAGCCAAAATCATCTTAAATAGACAGCTAAATGTATTCTCTCTAACATCAGGAACAAAAAACACAGATGCCCTCTATCACCACTTCTGTTCAACATAGTACTTGAAACATCAGCCAAAGCAATTAAATAAGAGTAAGAAAGAAATAGGACACATACAGGATAGGAATAACTTAAATTATCATAATTTGCACGTGACATAGCAGATCCAAAGAACACCACCAAAAAACTCTTAGAATTAATAACCAACTTCAACAACGTAGCAGGATACAAGATCAACACACAAAAATAATTAGCATTTGTGTAAACCAATAATGAACTTGATGAGAAGGAAATTATGAACACAATACCATGCACAGTAGTGCCAAGAAAAATGAAATACCCAGGAACTAACCTAACCAAGGAAGTGAAAGACTTCGGCAAAGAAAACTACAGTGCTCTGAAAAAGGAGACTGAAGAGGGTATCAGGAGATGGAAAGGTCCCCTGCTCCTACACAGGAAGAACCAATATTGTCCAAACAGCAATACTCCCAAAACTGTTATACAGATTCAGTGTAGTCCCAATAAAAATACCAACAGCATACTTTATAGAACTAGATGAAACAATCCTAATATAGAATCAGAGGAGGCCCAGAAGAGAAAAAGAAATTTTGGGCAGCAAGAGGCCTTGCAATACTTGACTTCAAGCTATACTACAAAGCCCTGGTGATAAAAACAGCATGGTGCTGGAACCAAAACAGATGCACAGAACAGTGGAACAGAACGCGGGATACAGAAACTGCCCCAGATGTATTAGCTATTTGATATTTGGCAAAGGGGCCTGTTACGACTTGTGTCTAGATGTCCCCCCAAAGCCTCATGCAGCCACGAGGGCGGGGTACTTTTCAGAGGTGGCTGGATCTAGCGTGTATAGTACTGGGATCAGTCAGTGTATTACTCAGCCCACTGATTGGTTTGGCATAGTGCTGAGTAGGATCAGAGGTGTGAGTGCTACGCTCTCCCCAGGGCAGGGAGTCTATGTAAAGTATAAGGCCAAATGCACTCTCATCTGCCTTCTTGCCATGGCCTATTTCTCCTCTGTGATGCCCCTCTGCCATGCCAAACTACCTTGGAGCCAGTCAGCTATGAACTGAAATTTCTACAACCTGTGTCTTAAATGTGTTCTTCAATGTTGGGAGACATGGACGCAGCACATCTCAAATCTAACAGGTTGGGAGTTACTTCCCCATCACAGTTTGAAAGTGGAGGCACTTTAAGAACATACTGTTAAGTGAAATAAACCAGACACACAAACTTGAATATCACATGGTCACATGGTTTCTCTTATATGAGAAACCCAAAGCATAAATGAAGAGAAAAAAAGAAGATAATAGAAAGTAGGAGACGGATGTTTCTGAAAGCAGAAGAGTATAAAGAGATGGAGGAGAGGGAGGAAGAGGAGGAAAGGGGAGGAAAAAAAGAGCTATGATGTGTTACGTACGTGTGCCAACTCCACGCAAGGCATGTAAACATTATGTACGGCAGACATGTGAAGAAAGAGAGGATCAAGAGATGGATGGAGTGGGGAAGGAAGGGAGGGAGAAGGAATGAAAAAATGAATTAAGATGTACTTTGTACATGTACCAACTCCTCATGAGGAATAAACTTTTTGTACTACAAAAAAATTCCTCCCATACTGCAGGACCAGGATGCTGGCCAAAGTCCATACAATAGAGAAGCAAGCAACAGAATCTTTCTCTGCTACCCTATCCACCCATAATCCTCTTCACTGCCAAAATGTCGGTGCCAACAAGACAAAGAAAATAATTTTGAGGCTTCCATCTTTATTTTCACAGAGTGAGAAACATTGTGCATTAATGAGCAAGTAATGTTGCTCTATACCCAAGCAACAGCAGAAGTGTAAAGACTTCTGATATATTTGTGTACGGCATAGTCTGTAAGAATGAAAGAAAATGAACCAGTGTACACAATGTTGGTGAATCTCACAGACACCGTGTTGAAGGAAAGAATCCTTGGCTAAAGAATACTCTCTGCATCGTTCTATTTATGTAAAATTCAGAAACCGGCAAGGTGAGTCCTGGCTGTTAGATGAGGGAGACCCGCTGCCTCTGGTGGGTGTGTCATGGGGATGGTGTTTAGAGGGGAGAATGAGTCACCAGAAATGTGCTATGTCCTGCTTGGGGCGCTAGTATTTCAATTTGTGAACATTCCTCAAGCCGAACACTTCATCTTATGTGCACATTTACATATGCATATACACACAGGCATATTAATTATAGATAAATAAACCTCAACATAAATTAGAGGGCTTTTGCAGAGCTGCATATATTGTGATATTATTCACACTTGCATGTAAGTGCGGGCAACCTAAATGTCCACCGTGGGTTGACTGGGTGAGAAGATGAGGGTCTGTGGCTGCACCTCATTGTGGAGCACGCGCCCGACCTGGAGAAGGCTGCGGGCTCCATCGCCAGCAGGAAAAAGGTAAACATTTGGTATACTCATATAATGAATATTATTCAGCCTTTTAATAGAAGAAAACCTGATCATATGCTACAGCTTGGATGAAGCGTGAGGACAATGTGCTAAGTGGAGTAAGCTGGTCTCAAAACACAACTGCAGCCTCATTCCACTCACAGACAGCTGGCAACACTGTTCAGACGCGTAGAGTAGCGCTGTTGGGGTGAAGGGCTCGGCGCCGGGAGGGGGGCTGTTCAGGGTATAGAGCTTCAGTTCTGCAAGGGATCTACCTGTCGCATGAGAAGATACATTTAGTTAACGCTTCTGTGTGGCACACTTAGTAATGGTTGTGGTGTTAAATTTCATATTCTACGCTTTTTAATGACAATTAAGCAAATAAAGAACTGAGAGGAATGGTCCACCTCTCTTCCTATCAAGCCTTCCTCGACGCTGCAAATGTAGCCTCTGTAAAACTCCACTTGCTGGACTTGGCCCTAGTGCATCCTGTGGGCTGCTGGCTAGACCAGGGTTCAGCCAATCGGCCCAAAGGCCCCTGGAGAAGGTCGGAGCACTTCTGGGTCCTCGGACCAGGAGGGAGGAGTCCTACTCCCCTGAGCAGACTGGGCCTCACCAAGCCTCCCAGTCGCTTGAGGAAAACGGTACCGAGGCTGGTTTGGGGGTAATTTTCGCCCACATCCTTTGTTGCGAGAGACAAAGAAATGATCAGAAGTATTTTGGAAAAGTTTTCTCAAACACGCGTAATGTGCTTGCCAGGCAGCTAAGGCTTTGGGCATGAGGTCTGCTTTGCGTACACTAAGCAGATTGGCTTGTGGGATTTGAGCTTTGTCCCTTCTGATCTGTGGGAAGATACTGAACTCCTCTTGGTGAGCTCCCTGGCTTGCCTGGACACTGTATTCCTGGGAGAGCAGGTTCCTTGACCTCTCTTTGGCCAGCCGACTTCGAAGAGGCGGGGTCAGGTCACTGTGTCAGGCAAGCCTAGAAATGTGGGTGGGGCCGCAGCCCATATAACCCGCACGGTTCTCTTCACCACGGTCCCGAGCTGGTTTCTCCAGGAGCCGCTCCTGGCAGCCTCACACCATGGCTGCCCTCCTGTTGCTGGTGCCGCTGCTGGGCCTGCCCATCTTCTTCCTGGGACTCCTGGTCTGGACCGTCTTCAAGCACTTCCTCACCACAGACGTCCCCTCTGCCTTGAAACATCCTGCCAAGTTCAGATTTCTGGATTGCGTGTTTATATACGTGATCACTTTGGTGAGTGTCCTCTCAGGCCCGGTCATGAGTTGGGGGTGCCGCTCTGCCCTCCCCCCTTTCCTGTTCGTTTTCTTTCCCTCTCTCTCCAGATCTCCCCAAGGCAGACAAGACAGATTTTGCTACCCTCCTTTGTATCCTGTATTCTCTTTCTTCCTTTCTCCCTTCTTTCTTTATTGCTTCCCTCCCTGGCTCTTTTCCTTTCTTCCTTTTGTCCTTATTTCCATGTTTCTTCATCTCCTTCCTTCCCTCTTTCTTCTATCATAGTTTTTATTCCTTCTCTCCTTCCTCTTTTCCCTTTATTCTGTATTTCCTTCCCTTGTTTCCTTTGACCTGTCTTCATTCCCTACTTTATTCCCTCTCTCTTTTGCTCCCTCTTTCTTTCTTTCCTTCTCTCCATTTTTCTTTCTTCCCTTCCTTCCTCCTTGTTTATTCCTGCTATAATTCCTTCACAACATCCTTCTCTCCTTCTTTCTTTTATTCTTCCCTCCTTCCTTTTTTCTTCTATCTATGCTTTCTTCACTATTTCTTTCCCTTCTTCCTTGTTTTTTTTTTCTTTCCTTCGACGCTTCCTTTTCTTCTTCTTTTCATCCTCTCTTCCTCCTACCCTCCCTCTTTCCTGTCTCCCTGCTGTAGCTTCCCTCACTAACTCCCCCTCTCTCTTCCTTTAGCATCATTTAGCGCACACAATCAGGGAACTCTTTCCTGAGGATTGACTAACAGCCTCAGACCCCGTCCCTGCACACCGAGGGCTTGATGGGCCTGACACCTTCTTCAGTGCAGCACCTTTCTCCTTCGTGCACTTACCTGTCACCAGGTGTTTGTCCTCCACAGCTGTTAAATCCCTTGAAGGTGGGGACAATTATATTCAGCTTTAAACTGGGTTCCAAGCATGCCACCAGGCACCTCAAAGGTGCTGTTTATTGATGAAATCAGAAGTAAGTTCAGCCACCATTTCAAGGTGGCCGCATCAGCTGGCCTCCAAGCAGGGCTTTGGGGTGCGATGGTGGCAGTAGATCAATACCTGCCCAGAGCTGCAGCTCAATTGGGAAGAAGGGATTTTTCTCCGTGTAGGAGGCAGGCAACTTGAGTTAATCCCAATGTCTCAATCCTGGACACCTACAAGTGGCCAAACAACTCAAACTGATTAAACCTGAGAGTGACTGTGCAGGAGGTGAGGAGGTGCAAAGGTAGGAAGCATCAATCCCAGCTGCACAGTGTATGTATTCTTGTTTTATTTTTTGGGTGCTGGGATTGAACTCTCGGCCTTGTGCCTGCTCAGCACGCACTCTAACCACTGAGCTAAAGCCCCAGTTCCTGTACGTATTCTTGTATTGCCTCTTACTAGCTGTGTGATTGTGGGCTGTTTGCAAAACTTCCTGTGTCTCGGTTTCATCTGTGAAATGGGGATCTGTCTCATCAGGTTGGTAACAACATTAGGTGACATGTGACGGGGATTAATAGGCTTAGGAATATTTGGTTAAAAAGAATTCTCTCCTTGGACAATTGGTGGAGTTTTTCACCAGTGGCGTGGATCACTTCACGACTGAGCTCGCCCACCAGCTCACTGAGAGGCCCTGGACATGAGCATCTCTGGTCTTCCTGTCTCTCACCTACGCACGTCTGAGCCCCGCGAGCAGCATGTCGTGCTGTCTTCACAGATGATTAGCTGATGGGACTGCGGAAGAGAAACGCTAAAGGTGGGAAGAGCCCCATCCGCCTGGATCTCTTAGCTATAGAAGGACTCTAGTTTTTGGTTCTGGAGCCTCAAACTAGGCTGTAATTCCTTACAACCAAGACAGCCTCCAAATATGAGGTTGCGCGAGATGATCCAAAATAATTATAGTGTACTTCGTACATGAAATATCTTGCCTTATAATCGTATTTCACAAAATAGCCAGATATTGGCTGCTTGTAATTAGAGTGAGCATGTTAGTTGAAAGGCACACTAGGTAAATATACAGGGAATGTTTAAATTAAAAAAAATTATTACAGTAGAGGACACATTGACTTTATCTCCCTCAAAATATTCCCCCTCACTTCAAACACACTAATCCTATCATTCTTGCCACTTTTTGAGGTGCACCTGGAAGTCTTCTTTCATGAATATGTTTATGAGGTACGATAAAAAAAAATTAGCGTGCTTCTATTTCTGCCTGGTGCCATTCAGCAGATAGGCAGTCCTTGTCCACCTTATTCACTGCTCATAACCTGTGACTTCTGGCTCTTCCCCAAAGACAAAGAGACCATGAAAAGTAGATATTTTGAATGCATTCAGGATATCAAGGCAGCCATAACAGCAAAACTGAAGACACTGACGAAGGAGACACCCACAGAAGCTTCACGAAGAGGCAAGACTTATAGAAGTATATCTAAATAGAGGGCAAGTATTTTGAAGGGAATGGTTACGTGTCTTTACTGTGACAAAATTTTAAAACTGTAAGCACATATTGTATTTTTTGATGAGATTTCACCTGGAGTTCTTTGCCAACACTCACCGCTTCTGAGCAAACATCCCCAAATGATCCCTTTACTCTTTTCTGCTGAACACAAACACAACTTAAGGAGGCTCCATACCCCAGAGCCCCAGGTGAGCAAGGAGGAGTGTGACACAAGTGACCAAATAGCTTTCCCGTCCCTTCTGGGTAGAGTCCAGCCCAGAAACAAAATGAGAAAGGATGCAAGTCAGATGCCTTCGACAGTCAGTGTTCTTCATTTCAACATCTTCTTCCCGCTCTGCTCCAAACTGGGCTGCAACTTTGGCAAATTTACGGTCATCTCAATTTCTTATCTGCTGCTCCAGCAATGTGCCAGAACGAGTAATTTATAAACTAGAGGGATTTTTTGGCTCCCAGTCAGGGTGGCTGGGAAGGACGGGAGCACGGCACCGGCAATGGGTTGTGCCGTGGCGCCTTGCAACATCCTGTGGCCAAAAGGCATGCATGCATGTGTTTGCAGGACAGAAAACATGGACTGAACTCATTTTGTCAGGACCTCACTGCAGAGATAAGTAACCCACTCCCTCCACCACAGACTGTGTGCATCTGGGAGTTACTGCCTAATCAGCTCAGAAAGCTTCCACCTCTTAACACTGTTACAGTGACAGTGAAATATCAACATGAGCTCTGGAGGGGATGAACATTCAAATCATAGCAGTATCATTATGCAATCAAGACATGTGGCTGTGGAACCCGAAAGCCCCACTCTTTACCCAAACGCAACCCAGAGCCCACCGAGGTGCAATGAGTCAACTGTACCAGCAGGAGGCAGGAGAGAAACCTGAGAAGCCTTGGCGGTGGTGTGTGGGGGAGAACGTCCCTCCTGATCCTAACCTTGCCTCCATCTCTCCTTCCTCCTCTTGTCTCTAACAGGGGAACATACTAGAGAAGCTGAATATTTGTTCCATGCCCATCTTTGCTCGCTTTGTACACGACATATTGTTCAGAAAGACGGATGACCCTAAAGTGGTGGTGACCAACCTGCGCTTCAGAAGAATCTCCGCAAGGTTGTTCCAGCCTAAGAGAGTGTCTAGAAGCTCCCAGGGAGGCATCATCTTCTACCATGGAGGAGCTGGGGTATTAGGCAGCCTGGGTAAGGAGCTTGCCCCACCCATGGGAAAGGAAGGGTGTTGGAGCACGAGTAGTTTCGCGCAAGATCCCAGAAGAACCTCATGGAGTGAGTCGGAAGAATCAACAGTAGGAGTTTCTTTGGAGGAGCTGAGAGAAGGATCAGGGCTCACTCAATTTGATGGAATTGTTGCCTCCGGGCAGTGGTTTCTATTAGACGATAGTCTGGGTCCATTGCTATTGTACTGGCTATTGACTCATTTGATTCCCACTCCCATTTACAGCCACTGGCCCATCCTGTTTGTCCCAGAATGACTTTCAACCCATGTGTTGTCCTCAGCTCTGCAGGACCATGGGGATATGAACCCACCTTGCCCGTGTCCTTCACCTCCAGGAGGCTCCTTCCACCTGGTCCTCTGCAGCTGCAGCTCACTCAGCCTCAAAGATGTCTCCAGGCTGGGGATGTGTCTCAGTGGTAGAAAGTTTAGCTAGCAAGAGTGAGGTGCTGGGCTCCATCCTCAGTGCTACCAAAAAAAAAAAAAAAAAGTCCACACCCTCTCTGCTTCAGATGTTAACTGGGAACACATGCCATCCATGGGTCCCACCCTTATGAACTGTCTTCATTCTCAGCAGCCCCAAGGCACGCTCCCCAGGTATCACCCTGTGTTTAAGGAGAATGTAATTTCCAAAGGTAAAAGCAAGATGGGTCAGCAAATATTTATTGAGCACCTATTTAGTATTAGACTCTTTCCATCCCCAGGGCACTCAGAAAAGTACAAGAAAGACCGAGGTACTAACCTCAAGTGCCTCTTGGTCAGTGAGGGAGCTGAACAAGCCAGGCAGGAGAATTCACAGAGGTGGGTAGTTTCACATGCTGATAAGCCAGGCTGCTGCTATAGAGAGCGACTCAGAGTCGTTGGATTGAGTTCCTTTAAGTAGACCAAGTCTCTTAAGAAGGCAGCATTTGAGCTCAGGCCCAGCAGATGAGGAGGAGTTGGCACTACAGATGGGGAGCAGCGAGGGACATTCTGAACCAAGCCAGAATCCGGAGCAGATCCAGGAGGCAGGCACCTCAGGATGCAAATTGAGGGGCAATAAGACCCTTAGTCATCAGGACAATTAATACTGCATTTTAGGGCAATATTTAAAGAGACAATATAAATGTAACAGACTAAGTTGAACTTAGTACCAAGAGAATTGTTAGGGAGGACTGAGTGACATTTACAAGTACAAAGTAGGAGCCTGTTTAAAACTTTATTTTGCTCATTGCAACATATTTAGCATTAGTTCTGGTTTTGTAATATTCCGTATCAACACGCTGTCTATCTGGAAGGCTGCGTGTCCTGGTGCCCTTGATTTTGTGCCCACAGTGGATGCCTCACCTGCCCCACCCTGACCTGGCCCTGCTCAGTCTAAGCAGGAGGCGGCAAGGGTGGAGCTCTGAAGCTCGAGCAGCTTGGGCCCTGGGGAAGAGGGACGTCAGGGTGGCAGAGCAGGCGATGGAGCCAGACAGTCAGCAGGGCCCAGGCCGTGGCCAGCAGGGGTCGTGTCCTTACTGTCTTTCACCTCCTGGGGAGCTTTAAGGTCTTCTCCACCCCAGCCATTGCCCAGGCTGACTGAGTCCCTCTCCAGGGTGGCCCTAGGCCTCGGGACTTCAGAAAAGTCCCAGATGACCTAACGCGCAGTGGGGCCGAGACCAGGGGACGCAGACCTTCGTCACGGGTGCTGATCCCTGACTCAGCTGACCTTTCAGTATCCCTGAAACTGTTTGTGCTCCATCATCACCATGACACCCCAAAAGGCTCCTCCCTGGCTCCTCTGAACATGGGGATCATCTGGTGTGATTCAGGAAATCTTGATTTCCAAGCCTCCACCCAGAGACCCTGATACCAGGATTTGGGGTCAGCCCTGCAGAGGATGTGGACAGGCTCCAGGGTGCCCTCTACTGAAAGCAGGGGCTGGGAAGGGCTGAGCAGAGGTGTATTCTGCAGGTTCTGAGGCCAGTATCAGGCCTATGGCACAGTGCACTAAAATCAATGGACTTATCTTCTAGAACTTCAGATGAACCCCTCCATTTGTAACAGGTCCCACCTGGCCATTGTTTATTTTTTCCTCAGTACAAATAGACCAAATTATTAATAGTCCCAGGCAGGCATGCTCAGCTTGACGCTCCTTGGCTTTGTCCGTTTCAGAGCCCTAAGCCTTCCTGACCCTCAGTTTACCCCAGTGCAAAATGAACTGATGTAGGGGAACCCCAAGGTCGGCGCCCTCCTCCACACTCAGGAGATTGGGGCAGATGTCTGGCTTTCCCCGGGTGGAGCGCACCAAAGTAGGAAGAGAGCAGAGTCAGAATACAGATAGGACGTCACCCCGTGTGCACATAGCGGCTGTGTTCCCGGAGGCTGTGGGGGGGCTGGACACTCCTCATGGGCCACCCTGGGTCTGCTCTTGTGTTGCAGATTTTTACCACAACGTGTGCAATTTCCTGGCTCGGGAAACAGATTCTGTGGTATTGGCAGTGGGGTGAGTTTCTGAGACAGTGCTCAGGTTTTCCGTGGGAAGAAGCAGGTGGGAGGGGAGTTCCCACTGACTGCAGAGCAGAGAGGAGCCCTGATTCGGGAGGTGCTCGCGGACACGCACCCAGGACACAGGCGCAGCTCCGTTCAAAGCAGCCGCAGCCTGGAAAGATGCCTCCTGCGGGGAGGGCACAGATCAGCCCCGTGAGTAGTACACTTCATCTCCTGACTATTACGCGGCTAATTAGTAAATGACATGGAAGGATGCACCACGATATGAATGCATCTTAGTACTGCAATATTCAGTTAAATAATCCCCCAAATTACATGAAGCCTGATGTTTTAAAAATAGTGTCTAAAACAATAAAATCAAAATAGTACCTTGTAGGACTACACAGTTAAAAGAAAACAATGTAAAAAGGAAAGAGAAAGGATGATGTATCCAACGTTCAAGATAACGCTCCTCTACATAGAGACAGGACTGAGGTGGGAGACGATGGCGGGGTGGTCAGGGTTGAGGGTCATGATCAAGGTCCGGGCTTTGGTTGGGGTGACGGTGTGATAGATTCTCATGGTATCATTAAATGACTGCCCACCTACCTATCTACCTATGCACCAAGTGTAGGCCACACCAGGACCAAGGTGGAAAGTGTCTTAGGACATAATTCTGATGCTGTGCAAGCAGAAATTGCCTTGAGTTGATGCAAGGGGAGTGGGGCAGCTCACTACCATTCTAGTCCTGGGACAAGAGCTCTCAACAAGGAAGGAGAACAGAGTTTAGACAGTCAGGTGAGAGATCGGAAAAGCGCCCCGCTAGAGTCTGACTGTGCACTGGGCCTCCTGTCAACCTGCAGCCACAGTTACTTCTCAGGGTCATTCTGAAGACAGAGTTGGGGAAAGTCTCCTCAGGGCTGTAGAGGACACTGTTCAGATGGCCCGCGGTGACTCCTGTGCACGCTGTTCTTTGTTCTCTCCTTTCTCCTCAGGTACCGCAAGCTTCCTGACCATCATTACCCTGTCATTAGCCACGACTGCCTGAACGCCTCCATCCACTTCCTGAAGCGCCTGAACACCTATGGGGTGGACCCTTCCCGAGTGATGCTCTGCGGGGAAAGCGTTGGAGGAGGAGTGGCAGCCTATGTCACTCAGGCCTTAGTGGGACGAACAGATCTTCCCCAGATCCGGACTCAAATCCTGATTTATCCAGTTGTCCAGTGCATCAATTTCCAGTTACCATCTACTCAGAACTACCAAAATGTCCCATTCCTCACCCTGGACATGATGATGTCATGCATTTGTAGATATATGGCCATTGACCTCTTCTGGAGAGATGCCGTGGTGAAAGGTGCTTATATACCCCCAGAGACCTGGAAGAAGTATAGGAAATGGCTCAGCTCTGACAACATCCCCAAGAGTTTTAAGAACAACTACAAGGAACCCCAGTTTCCTGGGCCTTTCAATGAGGCTGCCTATCTGGAAACCAAACATCTGTTAGAGGCAGAAAACTCACCCCTCTTAGCAGAGGATGAGACCATCGCTCAGCTTCCCGAGGCCTTTCTGGTGAGCTGTGAGCATGATGTCCTCCGGGACGATAGCTTGCTCTACAAGAAGCGCTTGGAGGACCAGGGAGTCCCTGTGAGCTGGTACCATGTGGAGGACGGCTTCCATGGATGCGTGGTTTTATTTGATAGGAAGCCTTTCTCTTTCCCGTGCTCTGTGAAAATTGTAAATGCTGTAGTCAGTTACATTAAGAGTCTAGCGCCCTGAGCGGGGTGAGGTGGGATACCTGTGTCCCAGCTGGAGACTCTGCTGAGTTCTGCTTGACAGAAGATGCTAATCCATCATGCCCCAGACAGGGAGGTTAAGATGGAGTGAAGAACTGTCTAGCTTTAACTTCAAGAAAATACAAACCCTGTTTCCTTTCAGTACTACCAGAGTTCAGTTGTGCATCTGGCTATATTCTCTAACATTTAGAAATAAATATCACCACAGGAGAAAACATCTTGAAAATTTTCTTGAAGTCTTAAACCATAAGTTATCTGCAGATTAAGCATCAGGACTAAGCACTGCTGTGTCCATGTCCCTGCTGGAAGGAGGGGTCACCTCATTGTTCCTGAGGTCAAATGTAGGGACAGACTAGCGGGAGGTAGGCAGGGACCCAGAGCAAGGTCTAGATGGGTGACGCTGGTAGAGTCATTGCACGCTCACCTGTGGCTGACATCAACGTGTACTTATCTGTGCTGACAATTATAATGACATCACATGCTTATCTGTGTGCCACGTACTAGAGAAAATGTACCTACTATATCCTTATAAAAATGTTACTCATGCTTAAGAAATCCCCAACTAACCTTGTCCCCTTCCCAGAAACAAAGGCGAAGACCCTGATTGTACCAATCAGTACAATCGTTAGTTTTAGAAAACCAGCTTACTCCTGTCAGTATGGGCAAGGGAAAGAGACCAGGCTGAGACACTCACTCTGGGCTTCTCCCTGCCATGTGGCTTGCTTGTCGTGTGGCAGTTGTTCCCGCCTTTGCCATATTATCTGTAAAACTCCTGCTTTGCTCTCCTTTCACTTTCTGAGCTCCTTGCTGCACACCAGAGAGGCTTTTGGTTCTGGGTCAGCTTCTCTGCCCCTCTCGCATTCCTGCTGTGGGGGAGAGACAAACAGGGAAGTGGCAGGTCTTCTCAGGGGAAGGCCCCAGGCCCCAGTGCTCCGCAGGACATAACAAAAAGTCATGGGAGGGGCTGGGGATTTAGCTCAGTGATTAGAGTGCTTGCCTTGCAAGCACAAGGGCCTGAGTTCGATCTCCAGCACCACCAAAAAAAAAAAAAAAAAAGTCATGGGATACATCCCAGCTCAGAGTGCCTTCGGTTGGCCTGAGAAATGTTCCCACAACTAATTATGCTTTGGATCAAGCCACCTTAATGAAAGATTTAGGGCAGTTTTTGTCAAAAATATACACAGGGCAGAGGCAAGAGGGGAGAAATGGTGAGCTCTGGGGAGCTGGGAGCTTTACCTGGACTCGGGTCCTTAATGGGACTCCCTAAGGCAGAGCTCTGGCTACCGAGAGGATTTCTCAGAGCCAAGGCTATGTTGGGAAGCCCCGGATGCCATGTGGGATGTGCGAAGTACATTTTCGGGAGAGGAAGTGTGACCTCTTTTCCCCATTAAGTCTCCATGTTCTTCCCACTTCTACAAAGCACACTCTCTTGCTGGTCAGTGTCAGCCTCTGTGCACAGGGATGAGGGTTCTCCGTTCATCATGCTGGTGAGGCGCAGGGTAGCTGCCCGGGCCTGTGTCTGTACGATGCGGCTGGAGGAGCCTGTGCAGCACTGTGGCGGGGCCCATCCAAGGGATGCAGCTGCAGGCGCTCCTGTCCACGCAGCTGCAGCTCGTCTGGGTCCCAACACTCTCACCTGTGACCCTCAAAGGAGTGGGTCCCACGCTGGGCCTGGTGCTTGCAACAAGCACCAGTATTTCCCAGGCCACTGGACTGCGTTCTCGGAGCCTCAGCAGGCATCATGATGGTGGGTTATAGTTCAGCATCTTTGATAGAAGGGCGTGTCAGTTTTCTGTTTCCATCTAACAGTAGCACGGGACATGTTCTAGTGTGTCAGTACACATCCCGCTCCTCACAGTTTGAAAAGGCCAGGGGTCTGCACATGGCCTCGGTGGGCTCTGTTCTTATGTTTCCATGGGGCACGATGTCACAGTGTTGGATGCAGTCTCATTTGAGGCTCAACTAGGAAGGCTCTGCGTCCAAGGTCATCGGGTTGGTAGGCAGAATACAGTCACTTCAGATCAGAGACCAAAGTCATCAGCGTCCTGTCAGCTGTTGGTCAGAGGTCTCTACCCTAAGTTTGTATGGATACTCCCAGTGTCATGTTACATAACTTTAAATGGTGATTAATTCCTTAAAGCGACAACAGAGAGACAGATGGGGCCCAGCAGTCAGATGATCCGGTGCAATATATTCCAGAACGCAGGTCCCATCTAAGCTGTTAACTTTGTCAGATCTCATCAGCAGGAAACCACGGGTTTTACTCACATGTGGGAATTACACAGGGGTGTGCAGAGCACAAGTGGGGGTTGGGGGTCATCGCAAAATCTGCCCAATGCAGAAGGCCACAGCAGGAGGTGATGGGAAGATCAGTGAAAGCGACTTGCTGGGCCATTATACAGAAGCTGTTCGGAACACGCGCGCTCCGCCTTCTGCCGCTGGTGACAGCTGGTTGCCCCATGAGGGGCTTTCTCACCTTCTTCAGCTCTACCTCCCTTCTCCACTGAAATCCGCCCCTCTTTTCCCCAGGGGTCCTCTGGGTCTCCCAATGGTCTCTTCCCAGATGATTCATGACAGCCGGTTTTGCTTTCAGGCCAGTCAGAGTCCCGTCAGAACCAAGAGGACACACAGACAGATCATTTTCTTCTTCGTACTCCGCCAGACTCAAAGGACAACAGAGTGTTCTTGAGAACTTTTAACTCCTTGGAGACTCGGCTGAATCTCAATTCAGGACCTGTAAGAAATCATGGCCACATAGCAGTGACCCAGAGAGCGTCATGTCACAATGGAAAATTTGAGTAATGAAAATGTCAGGATTATGGGGGTCTTTTGAAGGCTCAACAAAAAGGGAGGGGCATTCTGGTCTAATCCCATCATCTTATTGTGGGGAAGCTGGTCTTCAGAAAGGAGATGGTATGCCCAATCTTGGAAAGTTTCGAAGTGTGCGAAGTTAGAGGCATTCACGAAGTGGTGCAAGAAAGTCAGAAGGCAGAAATTTTAGACAGAGGACTAATATCTAGAATATGTAAAACTCAAAAATAGTTAGACCACCTAAAATTAAAGAGCCAGTCAAGTACTGGGCAAGAGAAATGAACAGACAGTTCACAGAGGAAGAATTACAAATGGTCAACTTATGTGCAAAAAAATGTTCCACATCTCTGGCCTTTTAATGCAAATTAAAACAGTGCTAAGAGTCCATCTTATACCAGAAAGAATGGCAATCACCAAGAAATCAAACAGTAACAAATGCTGATGTGGCCGTGGTGAAAACAGAAACACCCTACATTGTTGGTAAAATGTAAACCAGTACACCCATTATGGAAGTCAGTATGCAGACGTCTCAAAAAACTAAAATTAGAAATTCCGTATAACCCAGCTGTCCTCCTAGTAGGTATCTTCCCTAGAAGAGCTTAAAACAGTGATACCTGCACACTGATGTATATAGCAGCACGTTTCGTAGTAGCTAGATCCTGGAAGCAGCCTATATACCCATCAACAGATGACTGGATAAACAAAATGTGGTATCCATATTTATGGAATACTATTTGGCTATAAGAAGGACAACTTTGAAATTTTTGTAGGAAAATGGATGCACTTGGAAAATATAATGTTGAGTGAAATAAATCAGACACAAAATTTAAATACCGTGTAGTTCCTCTCATGTGAGTAAGGCAAAGTACAAACAAAGAAAACTGTAAAGGAAGGAAAGAAGGAGACAAGGGGATGGTGTCTTGCAAGTGGGAAAGGGTCCAAGGGACTGAGGGTGAGTGGCTGAAGGGAGGGATGAAGAGATAAATAGAATAAATAGAAGCAATGTACAGGAGCCTAATAATTTCAACGAATGTAAATATATGCCAGAAATGTGAACTAAGTTTAATAATGCCAACAACAATGAAAATGGGGAAAAGCAAATCGGAGGAGGAGGGAGGGAGGGGGAGAGAAAGGAAGAGTATTAAAAAAGAAACAAGCTGTATTAGGTACATGTAACCACTCCCCAAGATGATTGTAAAACGCATGTACTGTAAACATGTGCTAATAAAAAATTTTTTTAAATTGATAAGAAAGAAAGTCAGAAAGCCCAGTTGAGCTCACACAAGCTTTGAGCGCCATGAACAGAAAACTAGACTTAACCTAAGCCTGTGGCAAATAACTCAATTTCTAATCAAGGAAGCAACAAGATTTGGTTTGTGTTTTAGAAAAATTGTCCTGGAGGGAGGTGGAAAACATGTTACAAAGAATTGAACGATGAATGAAAATCCTGTAAAAACGTTCTGATCTCACCACTTTCCTTGACAAAATAAAAAATGAATGCAAAAATGATTTAAAAATATCAATAAAGCCCATGTACTGGAATGCCTCAAGACGTTAAAAAGGGGGTGACAGAAATGGTTACAGGGCTGTGGGAGATGGAACAGAGCTGCAATTTAAGCAATTTAAGAGTGAAAGAGTGTATTAAAGGGTGGGTAGAGTATGTAGCATGGCAGCCCCAGCCCGTGGACATATTGAATTGCTGCTACCTCACTGTCTATGTGACCGTGATGAGGTACTTCCTGTTCTTTGGTTCCCTCATCTATAAAACAGGTACAAATACATTACCCACCTCACTGGTTGTCACGACGATTAAACAAATCAAAATTATTGATGTACTGAAAAATTTCTGACCGCAAATACTTGTCTGAAGCCCTGAAGACGCCGTCAGCTTAATCTACTCCACCTCCAGTACATGAGCCTCCCTGGCTCAGTGGGAAACAGCGCCATCTTGTGGGTTGGCTCTGGACTGCTCGCTCCAACCTTAAATGTTTCCGTGCCCCACGCCACAATGAGAGGCCATCTTGGTCAACCTTTGTTTGCTTTTACTGTCTGCCCCAACTGAGAATGTGAACTCCGAGGGTGTGGGGGAAGACTGTTGGTTTGTTTGCTGCTGGATTTCCAGCACTGTCCTACTGTGTTTATTGTTTGGATAAATGAATGACTGTGAATAACTAGGTGAACGTGCAGGTAAAATACTGTATAAATGGATGGAGTTGTAAAAGTACAGAAGGATAGGTGGATGTATGCATGAAAGGAGATGGAGATGGAGGTCATAAAATTTACCCATATGTGAAGGCAGCCCCAGCTTCAGTCCTTCTCTAGGGTGGCCCTGGGCCTGGGACTCTAAAAGCTCCCAGATGACCTAAGATGCAGGTCTGAGACTTGCATATTAGGTCAGACAGACTGAGACTTCCTGTTGCAGACCTTAGTCATAGGTGCTAACTCCTGACTCAGTCGAACGCTTAGTGTTCATTTCTGCTGCATCATAACTGCTCCCCACCATGATGATGATGCTTGCATTCCCCTTCCACCTCCCCTCAGGCCACTCAGGGTTCTGTCAGGATGGAGAAGCAACACCAGCAGTCCATTGTTTTCCTTAAACTTCATCAGATTCAAAGGACAACAGAGTATTTTGTACATCTTTCTATTTTCATGGATGTGGTTGAATCTCAATCAAGGAACACACACAAAAAAATGCGGACACAGAGCTGGGCATCTATTTCAGTGTTGGAGAGCTGCTCAGTATGTATGAGGCCCTGGTTTCCACCTGCAACACCACTACAAATATTTGAAAAATTAAAATATAGACTAAAAAAGAAAGAAATTGTGGGCATGTACAAACAACCCACCAGCCTAAATATCACTTTGAAACAGTTAATAACCAACAAAATCAATGTCGCTGGCTTCTTCTCAGACCAATCTGGAGACTGAGGCCCACTCTGGTCTAATCCCATTACTCTGCGCTGGGTCAAACAGCTACTTGTCTGAGGTGTTGAGTTGCCCAACCTCAGAAAGTCCCAGAGGCATAAAAGGAGGGTGGAAGGAGAATCAGAGCCTCACACAGCCAAGGCTCACATCTGGGATTTCACACTCACTTGCTCTGTGATCTTGGTGAGCTCCTCAAGCCACTGTGCCTCAGTCCCAAGTGTGTAAATCAGGCACAATCACAGCACCCGCTTCACATGTTGTCATAAGGACTGGATCGATTGAAATCATTTAAGTACTAAAAAAATGCTTATACCCACGTCATGTTCCTGTTGCCTTGAGAGCAAATCTCCGCCTTCCCCATCCTGTGATGTTGGGCATAGTCGAATTACCCCGACCTCCATTTGCTTGGACAGTACTGTGGGGAACAATGCCACCAAGTGTGCTGTGTGTCAGTGTGGGAATGACGGTTTGTCATTTGGTAGCAATTGTAAGTTGGTTACAGTAGGCGAGCTAGGGCTTAATCTTTGATCCTTTTCTCTGGCTGCTGCTACACAAACCCAAATATGTATTTTCTAGCATCTCCAAGGTCAGAGGTCTGGGATGTTCTTCAGGACTGTGTGCCTTTGGGAGGATGTAGGGAAAATGTCTTTTCCTGCCTTTTCCAGCTTGAGAGCCTGCCCTCCCTCTTGTGTGGGGCTCTTTCTCCATGTTGAAACCCTGCAGCACAGCATTTTCTCTCCTCTCTCACCTCTGCTTCTGCTCGCACATCTCTGCCTGTGACATCCTCTGGCCTCCTGTGAGAACCTTTGTGATTATGTCGTGCCCACTCAAATAGTCCAGCCTGATCTCTCTATGTCAAGATCCTTCCCTTCATCACATGGGCACAGTCCTTCTCGCCATGCGTGGTAACTGCCCTGTGTGTTAGTTAGCTTGCCATCACTGTGACAAAACACCCGAGAAAAATAACTTACCAGGGGAACAGTTTACTCTGACTCACGATTCAAAGTGATTTATTCCATCACTGTGCCTGTGGAAAGCAGAACGTCATGGCAGTGGGAACAGGTGTTGGGAGAGGCTGCTCATCATGGCAGAAAGGAAGCAAACATGGAGCAAGACCCAGAGAAGAAAGGTCTGGGGTCAATCTACGGTCCCCAAGATCACACCCCCATGACCCATTACCTTCATTTGTGTCACGTCTCCTAAGATTCCTTCACTTCCCAGAATGCCATCAGATTAAGAATACATCAGCACATCAATTCTCTGCTGCAGTCACAGCCCTCATGTTCCAAAGCCCCACTTTTGAACACAGAAACATGGCGAACATTGTATATCCAAACCATGACGCACAGCATCTGAGGATGAGGATGTGGATTTCTTTGAGGTGTGATTATTCGGCCTATCAGAGCCTCCATCCCTAAAACACAGGTATCCCCCCACACTTCTTGAGGAGGCTGGGCTGGGGCACAGGGTCTGAGTGACATCGGAGTGTGTTGTGTGACCCACCAGATCACTGGGAGTCCTCTACAGTGAAAGCCCTTGGATGGACTTTTCTGTTGGACACAGTGTCTTCACAGTTTGTACACATTTTGGGACTTCTATCCTCATACAATCGCTTCCATTTCACCAGACTTCACCCGTCACAAGTCTAAAGGTGAAAAAGAGCAAAGTCCTTGGAAAGACTTTGCTTTGAGAAGCTAGCCCACGGGGTTTTGCTCACTCAAGGCCACCTAGGAAAGGGTATTCTTGAGTTCAGCCATCCACTCAGGCCACTGCAGTTATGGCCCAAGAAGTTCTGGCTACTGCTCAAGCTGGTGCCGACCTTGGTATCATTCATGTGGTGGTCATTTAATGGGCATGCAGAATGCAAAAGTTGAGCATCATGAAGGCGTCAAGCCAGACCTCAGAGGAATCCTGACATGCCAAGAAATGAGCTGTGAGATGGTCAAATCCCGTCTCAAAGCCCCCGAGAGGGTGATATATGAAGCTGTGAGAACAAAACCAAAAGTGCAGTGGAGGTCCCTGGAAGATGTAGATGCCAGGAACTTGGAATTTCTACCAAGGACAGTGGCAGGCAGCGAATAAACAGAGCACAACAGAAAGGCCGTGTGAGCTGCAGTCAGCAAGACCATGGGATGGGTTACTCAATCCGTCTGGGATGTGTATCTTTCTACCACATGTTCTGGATGATGGCCACGGAGCTGCAGGACTTAACATTTGTTCTGCTGGGTTTAGATCTTGTTTTGGTCTGATTTGCTTCCATCGCTCTATTCATCCTTTTTGGGAAAAAATGTTTACCTTTTACCATTGTATACTGGAATTATTTAATTTTGTTTCTGATTTTTTTTTTAGTGGCTCACAGTTTCCCTTGAGTATCAGAGGAGACTTTAGACTTGAATTTTTCATCAATGCCAGAACTGTTAAGATTCTGAGTCTTGGAGAAGGGCTAAATGCATTTCTCTGAACAAGATGAACATGGTCCTTTTGGGGACCATGGGCAAAATATTAAGGTTTAGTTGTAAAATTATTCCAAAACACTCACATGTTTGGTGGTGGGGCTTTTGTAATCTGATTTCTTCATGTTGGTACTATACTCCTCAGTGGATTTATCCATAGATGAGTTCAAGGGTGAATGTGCTGTTAGCAGCTGGGGCCTACTTGCAGGAAGTGGATCACTGGAGGTACGCCTTTGGGAGGCAGAGCTCTCTTTTGCTCTAGCACTTCCTGGCTGCCAAGCATTTAGCAGATTTCCTCTGTTATGATATTCCACCATGCTATTTCTGCCTTGGATATTATATCTGCTCTCTCTCCCTCTCCCTCCCTCTTGCCTGCCATGAGATGATCATCTTTGCTCTGGCATTAGATTCTACCTAACCAGGGGCTCAGAAGCAACAAATCCAATCAGCCATGGATGGAGCCAAAATAAACACTTTCTGCTTTAATTTGTCTTTTCTCTGGTTTCTTATCACAGAAATAGAGCTGATTAATATACTATGATTACAGCAGGCAAAGATAGTCTCACATAAGACAGTGACCCCAGCGCCGCTGGGTTGCTGGCTCTTCTCCTCTAGGTGGAGAAGTGTCCCAGCACCCAGATCTATCTTTATGCATCCAAATTGGAATAAAAGACTACCTTTCCTGCTAATGGTTTCTTTGCCACTACTGTTACGAGAGCTCACAGCATGGCCGCTGTCTTCCCAGGAGTAATTGAATCAGAGAGTAGATGGGAAATGACAGGAGAGTTCAGAGCCCCAGAACGAAGCCCTGTCTCTTTGGTGTAAATATTTGCCATAACCTGAAAGTAAAATTCTACTAATTCTACCCATTTCTTTTCATGGTTGAATTGTACCTATGTCATGGATATATCATATTGTATTTATCCACTGATGAGCACTTCACTTAGGCATCTCCACTCTTTGGCTACTGGGAGTAATGCTGCTATAATACTGGCATATACATATCTGTTTGAGTCCCCCATTTTAACTCTTCAACAAATACCTAAGAGTATATCGCTGAGTCCTTTGGGAGCATTATAGATAATATCTGGAGGAAGTACTAAATGAAAGTAAGTTTTGAAAACATTAGTAACTCATATTACTCCCTTTAACTAGAGTGCAATATCTTCCAGCACAGGGAATACAATCCAATTCTTCACTACTACCACAGCACGCTGTGAGGCTGCATTTTTCTACCATGTCTCACCCCTTCCTGCCTTTTCTCCTTCTCTTGGTATGCCGGTCACAGTGATATTGCCGGTCACAGCGAATCTTTCAAATTCCTCTTTCCTCGGAGTTTTTCTGACTGCTGTTCCTTCTCCCTTCAACCGCTCCCATTGCAGGTGTCTCATCTGATTTCAAATGATGCTCAAATTTTTCCTGTACACAGACCTTTATGAAATGCTTCATCTACGGCCAATAGGATGGTTGATCTCAATTGCCAGTTTAACTAGATTAACAGAATGGACGAGAGGGAGCTACCTCACTGATGGATTGATACACTGGCAAATCTGCAGCTCAGTGGCCCACCTAGAAGGGAGCATATTTGGAGGTAGTTGGTAACTGGGGGCATGACTTTGAAGGGTACATCTTTACTCAGGCTCTTTCCCCCTAACTCTGCTTTCTGGCTCTCATGAGATGAGTACCCTTCCCCTGCTGTCCTCTTCCTCCACGATGTTTCTGCCTTGGAGCGAGGCAACTGTGGATAATGATCTCCCGAACAGTACGACCAGATAAATCTCTCCTCCTTTAAATTGTGCATAGCAGGTTGCATCCCTGCAACAGAAAGCTAAGGAATATAGCCAGTCTCTTCCAAGGACACTTATTGCGGCACTACCAATTTACTCTGTGTTATCCAGCATAATATGCGTTTTCTTTGTAACCCTCACACTCTGCTAGTGAATAAACTATGTATTCATGACTTAGGGACGCTGTGACAAATCATCACCAACTTGATGGCTTGGAACATCAGAAATACCTTCTCTCGTTGGTCCCAGGGCAGCATTCTGAGGTTGATGAGGCAGCGGGGCTGAGCTCTCCCTGCAGGCTCCAGGGCAGAATCCCACTCTTTGCCTCTTGAAGCTCCCCATGGCACATGATGTCTCCTGGCTGGCAGCGATGTCACACCAGTTTTCTCCTCTGTCTTCACGTGGCCTACATCCTTGTGTCTCTGTACATCTTTCTCTGACTCTTATAAGGACACCCATTATTGGAAGCACCTGCCCACCCTACAGTATGATTAATCTCAGAGTTTATATTAATTCACCTTAATTTCATGTGCAAAGACCTGTATTTGAACTCTGGTCTGCTCTGCTTTCCCTGTTAATATATGTTTTAGGAAGCCATCTGCCCTGTGTCCCATGGGGCAGGTCTCTCCCTGCACGTCCACTCCTGTGCCCACAATGGCTGGAAACATGTTTGGTGCAGGCTAGGTACTTTTTTCTCAGTATTCATGGAAGAAATCAGTGACAAAATGGTTGTCCCTCTCCTCCCTCTCTCTTCTCTAACTTCGGTGTGGTATTCTCAGCTCACAGATAAAACCCTGGTGAGAATGGGTTTGTCGTTGTTTTTTGTTGTTGCTGGAGACTGAACTCAAGCCTGGTGCATGCCAAATACATGCTCTATCACTGCACTGCACCCGGCCCCTCAGTTTCTTATAACAGAGTGAATTAATGGAACATTTGATACCAGTGCAGCCAACAGCTCAGGATATGAGGCTGTTAAAATGCCAAGTTGTTACAGTTCCCACAGGGGAGGGTAGGCCCACCCCATGTGCCCCAGGGAAGCAGGAGGGCTGATTAGTGGGGACAGAAGGGGAAATTTTAGACAGTGGCCTGTACTAGGTAGCGTTAGCAGGAGCAGGATGGGCTGGTTGGCATAACGTCAGTGCTCTCTGGACACGGCGTTCTCCCTGGTTGTTTGGTACGTGGCCTTGGCACGATTAGGGCAGGTATACAGTGGTCCAGCTTGTAAAAACTCTATAGGGAAAGTGGCTGAGGGTGAGACCTCTTCATTATTTGGTTTGTGTGTGGAAAGTATGTTCAGAGGCCAGTCGCTTACTCTCTTTGGAGACTTGCTAACCATGAGAGAGCAGAACCTTTTGGATCAGCAAGGCCCAACCTCTCAAAGCATAAGAATATAGAAAATAAAAGACATCGCTTTTACAAGGGGTAACTGCGAAGGTGATTTCTGACTTTGAGCCAATCAAGCCAGGGTGAAGGGAGAGAAGAGTTGAAAACTGCATATAGACAGTTGCCCCATCCCTCTATTGTTTGTTCCCTCTCCCCAGCTTACCTTGGCACACAGAAATCCTCTTTAATCTCCGATTTGGCAATCGAGAGAAGAGCCACAGGACACCTGACAGGACTTTGTAAGTTTCCACAGTCTCCCGGAGGTCTGAGCAGGTTTGCTGCCGTCTCTCAGAAACCCCTATACACTGACCATCCACCTTTCGACCAGGGTGACCAAGGTGAGGGTGGTAGGGAAAGCAGGGCCCTCTCTGCGGACGAGTTGCCAGGGCGCACACAGACGGGGCCTTTCCCAGTAGGAATCTGTTGCAATCACTTCACATGAGGTCATTGCCGGTGTGCCAAAGTCTATCTGCAGCATAGATTCAGTCAGTCCTGGAACTGCCCTGCAAGATATAAGGCGTAAAACAGGTCCTTATGGTCTTCTCCAGGGAACGAATCAGCCTCGACTCACCCTGAAGGAAGAAGAGCATCATGATTGCCTTGTTGGAGACGCTCCTTTCTTTTGGGTGCATCCTGGGCCTGGTCCTCAGCGTGTGGATTTTCACGAAGCATCTCCTCACACCCAAAGCGCCTTCTGCCTTCAGCCAGCCAGGGAAGTTTCGGATTCTGTGCTACTCCCTTATCACAGTAATAATATGGGTAAATTTTTCATTTTAATGACCTTTGGTTTAATAAGAAGAGGCCTTGAGGAAGCTTTTTGCAAAGAGCCGCATGATCTTCCTGTATAGGCTAATGGTCGCTGTTCAGTGATGAGGTGCCTGATACCGAACTGTACTTCCATGGTCTGCACCTAGATGTTCCCCAGAGCCTCATGTGGCCACAGGTGGGGCTGGATCTAGAGTGTGCAGTTACTAAATTGGTGCACTGATTGGTTTGGCATGGTTCTGCTGGGATCAAGGATGTGACACCAGGATTAAGGGTATTAGGATTAAGGGTGGGAGTACTGCCCACTCTAAAGCCAGGTAATCTGGATAAAATATAAGGGACAAAAACAAGCTTGCTTACCACCCCCCTTGCTTGCATCCCTTGCTTACTTTGCTGCCTTCTGCCTGTCTGCCCTGCCACCCTGCTTTGGACCCAGCTGATTGTGGACTGAAACCTCTACAAACTATGAGCTAAATAAACCTTTCTTCCCCTAACTTCGGGTATCAAGTATTTTGTCTCGGCAATGAGAGAAAAGTAACTAAGACACGTACTGAGGGTGTGTTAAGGGAAAGATGATGGCCTTGTAGAGGCCAAGAAATAAGCTCTGAATGGACTCTCAGGTCCTAGGCAGGGAGACAGTCAGTATGGATTTTCATGAAGCATCTCCTCACACCCAAAGCTCCTTCTGCCTTCAGCCAGCCAGGGAAGTTTCGGATTCGGTGCTACTCCTTTATCACAGTAATAATATGGGCCATGGCATAGGTCTCCCAGAAAGCACCTGCAGCTCTCGTATGCTAGAACTTGGAGGAAGGGGTAGGACATGGGGGCCCTGCCCAGGGGAGGCAGGATGAGTCCGATGGTCTGTAGCTGGTTGGTTAAAACAAATCCTATTGCTCATCAGTAGGAAAAGAGCCTTTGGTGATGCTAGTGAGGTTCCCACATGCTGAGATGCTTTAGTCTGTGGTTGTCGGTCAGTTTTTGGTGTTTAGTGCCAGTAGTCATGAAACACAGGTTTGAGCATCAATATCTTCCAGGTATGTGTTAGTACCAGTGAAAAGTTAGTCTTTCCTAGTGTTTGGGAGGACAAACATCTTCTGCCTCTTAGATTCTGTGCTTGAGCCCTGGAAATTAAACAGAAAAGATGATTTATTCACTGGAGACTAGTTTTATTTGATATATAGTTTTTTAATGTGACACAAGGGGTCTGCTTATAATAAGTGGGAACCTTGGAGAAGCAGTTAGGACTGAGAACTTATATACCATTTGAATAATCAAAAATACTAAACTCGTAGAGAAATGGAAGACAAAAGGAAAGGACTTTAGGCTGTCAGGACTACAAAGTGTGAAAGGTAAATATATGGGGGAGATTTATGGAGCACAAAGTTTGCTTGTCAATTTCATTATGTAGATTCCCATAAGCACAGTCCCTGGGTGATGAGTTTAGCGTTATCTTGTTCTGTTCTTCTCAAAGGATTTTCTTTATTTTTAGGCAAACAAAGGGAGGGAAGAGATATTTTCGTTTTGTCTCAGTTGTCTTCAACTCAATTTAATCCTTATGCCCAAGTAGGATTTGGGGGGTCTGATCCCCCTACCTTTGTCTTTGCACATTCTATCTCATTAAGTTCTTGAATCTGGTATAATATTATCCACCAGAGTTTGAACGCAGGCAATGTGAGTGCAGAAAACACACCAGGAAGCATTAGATTGGACTGTCCCTTTACACCAAAGTAGAAGCAAGGTGGGATCCATTTCTCATTAGGGGCCCATATGTAAATCCGTGTCGAGTCACATCCCGTGTAGCAGGGTGAGAGTTGCCACAGTTCTGGCCAATGGTTCTCAACAAAAGATGCTTATGCCCCCTTCCCAGGGCATATTGGACAATGTCTGAAGACATTTTTGGTCTGATTGTGAAGCTAATTCTTGACATTGAGCCAATCAAGGCAGTGTGTAGAAAGAGAAGAGTCAAGATCAGAGTGCAGGTGGTTGCCTCACACCCGTATCGTCTGCTTCCTGTCTCTATCTTACCTTGACACACAGGACTCCTATCTAATCTCTAATTTGGCAACTGAAAGGAAACATTTTGGGGTGGTTCTATTTGCTTTTAGTAGGTAGAGGCCAGGGAAGCTGCTAAACCTCCTACAATAAGCAGGACAGTTCCCTACATGAGTCCATTATCTTGTTTTAAATGTCAATAGTGTCTACTTTGAGAAACCTTAGGGTGCCAGAAAGTGGTCACATGCATTTTGCTCTGGGATCATGAAACTAGCAGAAAGAATTCTAAGAATCTTTTCTGTTTAATGTCCTTGAAGTCTATTAAGTCTCAATTTGGTCAGCAGGAAAAACAAAAACAAAAAAAGCCTGGGCTGCAGGTAATGACCACCCTGGAGAGCTCATTACAGACATGAAGTGGAGCGACATAAATGCCTGGTGAACGGGAAGAAGATATCACTGCCTGCATCTTATTCTAGCCAGTGTGTCAGGGCTCTCAAAGTTTGTCAGTAACAAGCAACAGTTTGCCATCTGAGAGAGGAGACAGGAGGCTGACACAGATTCAGTTATCATTTTTTTCTTCCAACAATTTTTAAGTAGAGGGCTTCAAAGGCATATTCCTACTCTTTAAAATCTATCTACTTATAAGACATTTCCAATTGATGGACTCTTCCTAGCTTAACTGTAATGCAATAAGTAGTCTTCCATTTATTTTTTCACTTCTTTTTCCCATGGTGATTTAGAGGGACTATCTTCAAGCCGATGTAAATATTTCACAAATATTTGGCCATTTTCTAACCAGTTGGGTATACGTCAGTTGCTCAATAAGTCACCTTGCATCATATACCAAGAAAAACACCACATTGAAAGAGTAGAAACATAACTCCACTAGTGTATAAGGAAAATCTGCATCAAGTATTCATTTCTCTGAAATGAGGGCACCACATTCCTGTTCAGTTAAGGAAACCGTTCTTACAAGTCAGAGGAGCTTTTTTTTTTCATTTTTAAGCAGTACAAGGTATAGAACCCAGGGCCCAGAGTACCTTGTCGTGAAGCTGAAACCCCAGTTTGTGCCATGAGTGGACAGGGCAGTGAGGGCAAACCTCTGGCACGCGTGCCACAGCTGGCTGTTTGTTATCACTGAAAGCTCTAAAAGGTCCGCCATGACTGGTATAGGGAATAGCTTCCTGTAGCTCAGGCTCCTACCTACTGGTTCCCCGCCAAATTTTCTCCCCTGGGCAGAGTGGGCCTCTACTTCTGCTGAACCCAGGTATCTCTATCTTTGGCTTAATGTGCTCAATATGCATGCTAAATTTTGTGGCAGGAATCTTGCCCTTAACTGGCTTTTTCACAGCAATGCCAACAGCAATACCACATGCTGGGTAACCCTGTAGACTTCTAGTTTGGGCAGGTAACATTTGTGGGTTATGCCTTTTTGAACCGTGCCCATTCTCTTGATATCTACAATAGGTCTTTCTGTAGATTCTCATATATGTGGCCAAAGGAACAACTTTGTGTTTTCTAAAAGGTCTAGTGACCAAATAGTGGGTTCCTTTCTTCTTTCCCTTCTTGTCGGTCATTTTGGCAAATTACTACAAGGTGATAGTTCTGGCAGAATGACAGCATCCATTTTAATAATTGTTAATTCCTATGTTCAAATCTTGACTTAAAAGTTTTCAGTTCTGGGTAAAATGGAGGGATTGCCCATTTTGCCATTTGGGTGACTGAGAAGAGGTTTCATGACCCTTGTGGGCCACCGTGTTCTCATCTATAAAACAGGCTCCCTTTAAGTTTTTCCATTCTCTGATTTTGATAAAACCAAACCTGGAGTTGGTTTCATTTCGTTGTTCACTTTCTGATTTTTTGAAAATCTCTTTTCCGGGGAGGGCTGTTCTCCTGTTCTCCATGGCTGTATTCACCACCTCATTCATTTAGCTTCATCTCTTTAGTTTTGTAGTCAGTAAACACAAGGCGGCGACTGCTCTGTGCAGGACTCTCTGCTAAGTGTAGGTCACAGAAATGGGGGCGGAATCTGCCAATGTGGGACTCGAAGGCCAGCTGAAGCCTTGTCATCCCATTTATGCAACAGTCTCAGAATATCCTCTAATTTTGGTGTAGCCAACAAAAAACGGCCCCATTTCCAGTATTTTCCAATAAATGCAAAGAGTCTCATCCCCTGAGCCAGGGCCGACCACACCACACACCCGGTGTGTTGATGTGCAGCAACAGACCGTGCCCCAGGCCACACAGAGACCCTGAACTCATCCTTGGCGCAGCTATATCTTGTGCTCTGAGAGCAGAGCGTGGATGCAAAGGGCAAATGTCTCTCATGGGGTTTCCTTTGCAGGAGGAGAGGGATGGACAATCGCAATCTCACTCCTTAACGCTTCCTGCCTGCTATGTTGTCCTGTCCCAGATGTTATCTTGACATCTTCCTTCTTAGATGTCTCTGTGGCCCTTGTCACAATCAGGTGACCTTGCTCCACTTTGTTTGCTTCTTTACTGTCTGCCTCTCTCTGAATGGAAGCTACAAGAATGCAGGGAAGACAAGTGGTGCCTTTGTTGCTGGATCCCCAGTGTCTGGCCAATTGTGTTTATTTTTTGAAAAAAAATGCATGAATAACTAAATGGATGGATGGGTGAATGATCACACAAATGCCTGGGTTTGCAAATGGACTAATGGATGGATGGACGAATACACGTATACAATGGACAGGTGACACATATCAACCTTTGTTCATATGCAAAGGCCTTCTCACCCTGTACGAGCTCCCTGAAATGAAAGCGTGTTTACTGCTGCCAGAGTATGGAAATATCTATCACCAACTATCATTCAATACCTGGAGGCCTTGCCATGGTGCCCTGTCTCATTTGGACGTTAACTGGGAACACCTCCCATGCCTGGAACCCATCCTTGCGAACACCATTCCCTCTCAGAAGCCCCCAGGCACCTCTCTCCCAGGTGCCTGCCTGTGTTGAGAGAGAATATCATTTTCAAAGTGAAAATGTGTCAGCAAATATTTACTGAGCATCTACTGAGTGTTAGACCCTTTCCAAGTACAGGAGACACAGAGGAGAGCAAGAAAGACCAGGCTCTGCCTTCGCAGGCCTGTCAGTCAATGAAGGACTCGAACAATGCAGGAGAAAGCAAATAAGCCTGCAGGTTCACATGGCGATGACCCGAGGAGGTTGAACACGGTGACCTGGAGAATTATTGTAATTCTGGGCCCTCTAATGAGACCAAGTCTCCCCAAGAAGGTAATATCTGAGCCCAGGCCAGGTGGATGAGAGGAGCCAGGACCGCAGAAAGGGAATAGAAGAGGGGCCTTCTAAGGTGGGGTGGGGACCTCGGACAGCCCGATGAGGCAGGTGCCTCAGGGTGCAAAACTAGAGATGCCAGAACCAGTCAGCCGAGCAAGAGATGCTGCATTTTGATGCGATGTTTAAAAAGACAATTATTAATGCAAAACGATCTATGATGGACATAACTGCAAATCCATATAAAGGCAAAAGCCAAAAGGACAGAGTGACTGTTTTCTGCTCATCATGGCAAATTTTGGCTTTTTAATATTCTGCGTCACTGTGCAGTCCAGAGGGCTGCGTGTCCTGGTGCCGTGGGTGTTGCACCCACAGTGGATGCCCCACTTGCCCCACCTGACCCGGCCCTGCTCAGTCTAAGCAGGAGGCGGCAAGGGCGGAGCTCTGAAGCAGGAGCAGCTTGGGCCCCGGGGAAGAAGGACGTCAGGGTGGCAGAGTGGGCGATGGAGCCGGACAGTCAGCAGGGCCAGGCCATGGCCAGCAGAGGTCGTGTCCTTGCTGTCTTTCATCTCCTGGGGAGCTTTCAGGCCCTACACACCCCGGCCCTCCCCTAGGTTGACTGAGTCCCTCTCCAGGGAGGCCGCAGGCCTCAGCTGACATGATAGGCAGCAGGGCTGGGATGAGCTGGTGCAGGCCCTCATCACAGATGCTGACCCCCAATCAGCTGACTCCTCAGTGCATCTGTCTGCATTTCTCCTCTGTCATCACCAGCCCCCGCAGCTGTGATGACGGTGCCCCCCTCCCAAGCTCTCCTGAACCCGGGAATCAGCTGGTGGGGCTTAGGAGACCCTGATTGCCAAGCTCCCATCCAAGACCCTGATCCCAGGGCTTGGGGGTGGCCCGGAAGAGGACGCGGCCAGACTCCCCAGTGCCTCTTTGTGTGGACAGCACAACACGGGAAGGGCCAAGCTGGAGGAGCGTTTGGCAGATTCTGGGCCCGGCACTGGGCTTGGATGTTCTACCCAGTACTGTTTATGGCACTGTCTTCTAGCGCATGTACCATCCTACGAGACATGTCCTGTCAGTACTTGCTCATTTCCTAATCAAGATAAATACACAAAATGAATCATTCTTCATTGGAACACAAAATTCCCCATCTTGGCTTTGTCCATTTCATATCCCCAAGCCTTCCTGGTCCTCATTTTCCCCCAGTGTAAAATTCAGTGTTGTAGAGGGTGAGGTCCAAGGTCTGTTCCATCCCCGGCATCAGGAGTTTAGGGCAGATGTCTGACGTGGCCCGGGCAGAACCCAGCAGAGTCCCCCCTTCAGAAGAGGCAAGAGTAGGAACAGACAGGGCGTCACCCTTGCGCACATGGCAGCTGCCCTCCCTGGGCTATGCGGGGAAGCCGGGCACTCCTCACGGTCTGCACTGGGCCTGGTTTTTGTCTTACAGATTGTCATCATGACGAGCGCAATTTCCTGGAGCGAGAGACAGATTCTGTGGTTCAGTGTGTGGGGTGAGTTGCTGGGAGAGTCCATGGATTTTCCTCAGAGGGAAGTGGGTGAGGTGGGGTTTCTGGGTGATTGCAGAGCAGAGTGAGGTCCTGACCTCAGAGGCACTCACACGTACGCATCCACGGTGCAGGAATAGCTCCATTCAAAGCAGAAAAGGTTGTTAAATGCTGCAGAGGAGTGCATGGATCAGCAGTGTGACACTGAGCAGCTGTGGAGCATTACATGACCACTTAGCCAACAACGAAGAAAGGTGCTCCACGATGTGAGTGAATCTTAGTAGCACAAATATAAAGTGAAACATTTTTGGAAAAAAACACATAAAGCCTGATACCTTTCAAATAAAATTTAGAACAATGAAAATCAAGAGAATATGTTCTAGGAATACACATAGATGTAATAAAATGATGTAATAAGAAAAGGAGCAATGGATCTAAGCAAGGTAATCCACCTCTCAGTTGGGGCAGCGCAGAGGGAGAGGAAGATGGTGGAGTAGTCGAGGTTGACTGAAGGTCATGGTCAAGGTCTGGGCTGTGGTTTCTGTGATTGTTCTTCAGGTGCTTATTGCATTGTTAAAATGACCGCTTACCAGCCTGCTTACCAATGGCCAGCCATACGGGGATCAGTATGCAGAGAGATTGTCATAAATCACACTATGGAACTTCAGGCAGAAAAGAGACTTTGCTAGGGGTGGAGGAATCAGAGGACTTTTCAATCTAATTCTGATTCTTACTCCAAGAGGTGACAAGCCAGAAAAGGCAGGTGAGAGAAATTACAAACTGTCTTGTTAGGGTTTGCCTGTGCACTGGTCATTTGTTAACTTTGGCTTCCACAAGGCAGGGCAGGCAGTGCAGCCGTGTGACTCTAGCCAGTCACCTAGCAGTGCACGGAGATTGAGGAGGGCAGCTTCCTTACAGAACTCAGAGCTGTGCTCAGCTGTCTGCACTTGTGTCTGAATATCTACAAGTGGAGTCCACATCTCCAGAGATCTGAGGACTAATGAAGGTCCCTCGAACAGGGAGCAGACCAGTGTGAATGAGCATATGCATCGATATCTTGTAAAAATCGCATCATTACTTCAGGCATTTGCGCAGACCTGGCTTCCAGGCCAGAGCAATTCTGATGGTGCAATTGGTGGAGCAACTCAGCCAGGTGAGGGCTTGCCGGAATACAATGGGTAGTGCCAGGGAGCAGAAGCCGAGAGATGATGAAATGATCAGATATTACTTGGGTCATGATGTTCCCTGGATTCAAAACAAGACATTAATGGGAATCACTACCCAAACTCGGGAAAGATGTTTCTCTTGATTTTCGGTTGGACAAAACCTTTTCTTCTGAGGGGTTTCTTAATCAGCATGGGCTGCTACAACAAATTACATTATGCATTGGCTGACTTTATTAGTCAAATTTGTATCACTATAACAAATACCTAAGGTATTTACCTATAAAGGTGAATGTTTTATCTTTGCCCACAGTTTTAGAGGTTTTAATCCATAATAATTTGTCCCCTTTCCTTTGGGCCTGTGGTAGCACATCATGGTGGGAGCACACACAAGACAAACCCACTTACCTCAGGGCAGGGAAACAAAAGAAGGGAGATCATAATCCTCCTCAAGGGCATACCCCAAATGACAGAAAGATCTTACAATAAGCCTCATTTTTTTTTTTTTTTTTTTGTGGTGCCGGGGATCGAACTCAGGGCCTTGTGCTTGCAAGGCAAGCACTCTAATCACTGAGCTAAATCCCCAGCCAATAAGCCTCATTTTTTAAAGGTTTCACTACCACCTAATACCATCAGATTGGGGAATGAAGCTTTTAATACATGAGCTTTTGGAGAGCTCATATAATCCAAAACACGGCCTTCTGCCCTGGCCCTCAAAGGTTCATGTGCAATGGAAAATATAGCTGGTCCATCTCCAAGAGTCCTCAAAGTATTAGCTGTTCCAGCATTGCTCGGAAGTCCTTAGTCTCCTCTGAGACTCAAGGCAGATTCAACTTTGAGTTCCTTTATTTTTTTTTAATTTTATTTTAATGGTACATTTTAGATGTACGTATTGATAACACTCATCATAGCAGATTTGTACCTGTACATGACATATCTTGTTGCTTCTTTTTTTCCCATTCCCATCCCCTCCCTCACCCCCTCCTTCCTCCCTATTTACAAAAGATTTGTTTCCATTTTTCATTCCATTTCTTATTTCTCTTGTCCCTCTGTTCCTTTCCCCCTCCCTTGTTCCCTTTCCCATTTGGACATTTTCTTCCCTTTCCCAATATAATACATTTTAGTCTTTTTTTACACTTCAGTTTCTCACACCAGAGAAACTACACAGTATTTGAACATGTGTGTCCGATTTATTTCACTTAAGAGTATGGTCTCAAGATGCATCCATTTACCTAGGAATATCTCAAGGTTATCATTCTTTATGGCAGGGTAGTACATCACAAAGAATCAACAACTGGGACCTGATCTTGTTAAAAAGCTTTTGCACAGCAAAAGAAACTACCAACAGAGCAAAGAGACAACCCACAGAGTGGGAAAAAATTTTTGCCAGCTATTCCTCTGACAAAGGACTAACATCTCGAATATATAAAGAACCCAAAAAAATCAGACAAATTTAAAGACTCAATCCAAAAGTGGGCAGCAGAAATGAAGAGACACTTCTCAGATGAAGAAGTAGAAACAGCAGACAGACATATGAAAAAATGTTCAACATCACCGGTCATTCGAGAGATGCAAATCAAAACAACCCTGAGATTCCACCTCACTCCACAAAGAATGGCTATTATCAACAAATCAGCCAATAACAAATGCTGGAGAAACTGTGGAGAAAAAGGAACCCTTCTCCACTGCTGGCGGAAATGTAGACTGGTGCAACCGCTATGGAAATCAGTGTGGAGATTCCTCAGAGAACTAGGACTAGAGATTCCATTTGACCCAGCTATTCCACTTCTTGGTATCTTCCCAAAAGAATTAAAATCATTATACCGCAGGGATATATGCACACCCATGTTTATAGCAGCACAGTTTGTAATAGCTAAATCTTGGAAGCCGCCCAAATGCCCATCAACAGCAGAATGGATTAAGAAAATGTGGTTTTTTTATACAATGAGTTCCTTTAAAAATCCAAAGAAAGTTACATACTTCCAGGTATGTTCCTGGCACAGGCACAGGGTGAACATTCATATTCCAACAAGAAGTAAAAGGGATCAGAACAGAAAAAAGACCAAAACCCAGCAGGGCCAACATGAAGTCCTACAATTCCATGTCTCCCACACAGGGCACGCTTTAGTAGGATGTGGGTTTCAAGTGACTTTAGCAGCCCCTCTTTCCCCACTCCATGGCTTTACTAGGTTACACCCCAAATGGTCACTCTCTTGGGTGGGCCCTGCTTATTACCTGCAGCTTCCCCCGCCAGGCATTGCCTGTAGAAGCCTCCTCTTTCTTCTGCAAATCTCTACTGCCGCTGTGGTTTCACCCTCACATCCCACCCATTGCACTGACAGGGTTGCCTTGCAGGGACTCTGACCTTGAAATGCACTTCCTGGCCTCCCAAGATTTCCTTTGAAATCTTAGTGGAAGCCTCTGTGACTGCATAACTCTTGCCTTCTGCATGCCCACAAAACAAGCATCCCTTCGGTTATGCCAAGGTCTGTTGCTGGCCCACTCCAACCACAAATGTAGTGACTTCTGAGTGTCTTGCTGGCTCAGGCAGTCCTGGGCAAGCAGGACACGCTAGGATTTTCTTCTCAAAACACCTCTCTGAAAAGTCTTTGGAATTAATTTGCATGGCTGCACTTCTGAGCCTGGCACGGCTGTGACTTGCAGATTTCTGAGACGCCTACCAGGCGTCTTTTCTATTGTTCCTGTCTTGGCTTATTTCTAAAGATGCTAATCTATTTGGCAACTGCACCTTCCTTGCCTTCACCTTTGTAAGTGCTCTTTTTGAGGCCAAACTACAAGCTTTTCAGATCTTTCTCTTCTCAATTTTGCTCCTGATTCTCACTCTACATCTGCCTAAACATACTCTAATACCCACACTCACACCCGAATACAGGGCTGCCTTGAAATTTCCTCCACCAGATAAATTAATCCGTCATCTTTAAACTTGGTTTTCCATGAAGTGTTAGGGCATGTGTGAAATGCATTTCACTTCTTTGCCATAGTGTAGAAAGGATGGTCTCTGGTCCAGTTTCCAATATAGTCCTCCTATCTGCCTGCAATCTCATCAGTGTCACCTTTATTATCCACATTCCTACCAGCTTTCTGGTGTTCTGAGCACCAGTAGGGTTGCCCACCAAGTTCTGCTCACAGCACTCTGGGCTTTTGCTACCCTGCTCCACCAAACATTTCCAAACTCCTCCTGCCAGCCTCTTCCAAAGGCTGTTCCACATCATCAGGTAGAGTAACCACAAAGACCTCAATTCTGTTCCCAATTTTCTAGGTTAGTCTGCTTTGCATCATTAAAAAAAAAGCACCTGAGATAACTGACTTATAAATGCAAAGGTTTATTTTCGTCTTGTAATCTTAGTAGTTTATGACTAGTTGGCACCATTGCTTTGGGCTTGAGGCAGCAAATCATGGTGGAATAATGTGTCATTCAAAACCAGTCACCTCATGGTTGGAGAGAAAAGAGAGAGAGAGAGGAAGAGACCACAATCCTCTTCAAGGGGACACTCCCAAGTGACCTAAAACTATACCCCTACGCTTTACCCCTTGAAGTTTCCACCACCTCCCAGCAGTACCAAGCTGGGAAGCAAGTCTTTGACGAGTTTTGGAGACACCTGAAGTCCGAGCTAAGCTACTTACACAGCAGACTTTTTTTCCTCATCATTCTGGAGACTGGAAGGTAAAGATCATGGTACTGACTTGTCAAGTCCCGGTAAGGACCCTCTGCAGGTTGCAGACTGCTGACTTCTCTTTTTCTCCTTAAGGGGCAGGAGACACCAAAGAGCTCTGTATTTCCTTTTATTTTTATTTATTTTTTTATTAGTATATGTTTGCAGTACATAATGCTCACATTCAACATGGGGAATTTGTACATGTATATAACACATCTTAATTTTTTTTTGTCCTCTTACTCTGTCTTTCCTCCAACCTTTCTTCTCCTCCCACTTGCAAAAGCTCTAGTTCTACTTTTTCCCTTCAATTCTTTTTTGCTCTTGAAATCTCTTTTCTTTTCTTCCTTTCCCTCATCTCTTGTTCCCTTTCCCATTTGAAAAAAGTTCTTTCTACTTCCTAGTATTTGTCCTCTATTTTCCTCCTTATTTGTACTTTAGGTTTTTCACACAAGAGAAATGATATTTAAACTTGTGTCTGGTTTATATCACTTAAAATTATGGTCTCAAGGTGCATCCACTTACCCCAAAATGCCTCAAGTTAATCCTTTTTATAGCAGGGTAGTACTCCATTGTATATAAATACCACATTTTCTTTATCCATTCATCTGTGATGGGCAGATAGATAAGATTTCAAGATTTTCAAGATTTAGTGCATTTCCTTTCATAATGGCACTTAGTCCATTCATGATGACTTCGCCTTCATAATGTGATCAGATCGCCAAGACCCGCTGTCCTCATATCTTCATACTGCAGAACAAAGTTGCAACATGTGAGCAAAGGAAGGCAGAAACATTCGGTCTATCACTGCGATCAGGGAGGAGGGCAGGGACTCGGTAGGGGGCGGCTTTTGCCACTTCCAAGCAGGTTAGGAATTTTGCTAATAGAAAGCACATACTGTTCATTATTTATTTCATGATGCTGCATTTGTATAATTAAAAATGTGATGAGGAATATTCTCCTCTATAATGGGAAAAACGGAAGTTGACATTCATGCTTCCTGTTTCAAGGTGCTGTGACTACTGAGCTGCAAGGACCTGCTAGGTAGCACATGTTAGCTTCAGTTTCAGTGGAAATTCTGTCTGTAACACTTATATATTATCACTATGTTGCTCATCAAGGAAATAGTACGAGTTTATGTTACAATCAATCAGACCCCATCTTCATAGATAATGCTTTAAAGAAATTTTTAAAGGAAGCAAAATTCAAGCTCTAATAGGAAATGTCAATTTTCAAACTGGTTTCTTTGATACTTGGGGTTCCTTACACTATGATAGAAGTGGCTAAGGAGGTCAAGTAGAAAATTTCAAGTCCTTTACTTTTGGGAAAAAGAAGCCTAACTGGGCTACTTGTATCATTTTTAATAGAAAAACAATTGTATTGCTTTGACAAATTTTGAAAGCCACTATGCTGAGGCGTCATTTTCCTTAAGTTTTTCCAGACTTAACTTACAATTAGAATGTACCTTTTTGATACCTTTAAATTTTACATTGTATGAATGGAAAATCAATGACCAACACCTCCAACTAAACATTTCAAACAAAAATAGTCTTATTAAACTTTCTAATTCAAATCATTAGCTAAACTATTTCCATTTTGTACTCATTCTTTTTCTGTCATTCCAACTATAATTCATATATCAGTTAGACTATGCTTTCAACTAAATAGAGGTATACTTTAAAGGTCTTTTTCTCGGCTCTTGGATTCCTTACAGAAGAGGCCCACTGGAAAAAAAATCTGCGGGTGCTTGAGATCGTTTCTCAGGATGATTTCGCCAGCCCCAGTCTTTATGTCCTCTGCAGCTTGGGCTGTGTCTGTTTTATGCTTCATTAACATATCCTCCACTTTTGACCTCTGCAGACCTCTCGGACCCACACTCCTCCCTATGGCCCTGGGAGAAACGGAAACTCAGTGAGTCACTGGCTATGAACACAGCTCAATCATTAGGGTTTTTATTTTTTTAGAAAATCCTGCCTGAAAGTATAATGGAGCAAGAAAGTGCTACCTGACACATAGAAAAGCCAAAACTATGGTGCCTAGATTTTGCAAAACCAATGAGCTTTCACTGAAGGCCAACAGACAAGGAGACAGAAGCCTCACTCAACTCCATCTCCCCTATCTGCAGATGGTGATGAAATTTGAACAAACCAGGCTAAGGGGAAATAGAGGGCTGAGAGTCGCAACCAAGAGTCATGCTAGAAGTCTGGTTTTGGTACTCTGACCCTGGTAGAAATTGTGGGAAATTCCTGGTTTATCCAGCACCTACAGACAGTCACCACACTTCTAATCTATGTCCTAAAGATCCTGTTCCCCTTCCTAGGGTCCACACACTGCAGAATTTTGGTTCCGCCAGATCCTCGAGGTCATTTTAGGGCAGGTCATAGGGTAACACACTTGCATTCTGAAAAACAGCATGAACACATTTTAGGAACAGGGAAGTTTCAGTATGAAGGCTTGATTTCAAAAGCAACTTCACCTGACTTTTTTTGGTGCCAGGGGATTGAACTCAGGGCCTTGCGCTTGCTAGGCAAGAACTCTACCACCTGAGCTAAATCCTCAACCCAACTTCTCCTGACTTTATCCTCAGCTCTTCCATCTCCCTTGTGACAGGCAGTGGGACCAGCAGTAGCTTCTTTTGCCCTTTCTTCTGCATTTCTGCTTGGTACCCTCCTTCTGAAGCCAGTAGCTCTCGACTTGTGCAACCTTGTACGGAGTTGACACATTCATGGGAAGCAAGATGTGAGTTGGGTATCAGGAACCCTGGCAAGCCTGACTCTGGGAAGGTTCTTCACATTCCTATTGGATATAAGTGGAGATACTCATCCTGAATTCTTAAAGCCATTCTGAAGAAGTAGTCAGGTTGGTCTCCCAAGAGGGTGTCTCATCCAGAGCCAAGGTGTGATGGAACAGTGGTGTAGGTCCCCAAAAAAACTGAAGAAAATACCTGGAGATGGCTTTTGTGAGAGATTAGGTTTATTAAGTGTGACTTACAGACATTAACAGGGAAGCACGAAGTTAATTGCAACCTACCAGCAAAGGAGGGTCCACAACAGCACATGAGCTTGACAGAATTCCTTGGGAAAATCCCATGGGGTGGAGGAGTACATAAAGTTCAACAGCCCCACCTGGCCAAATCCTGCAGGGTGCGGGGCACACACATCAGTAGCCATGCTTGGCCAAAATCCATTCAGTCAACAGTGTCACCCACCAGGTTCGGTGGTGGCCAGTGAGACGAATCGTTAAACAGAAGCTCTGCTCCAGGTTGCTGCACAGAGGGACTTTTATAGATTAACCTACATGGCATCATATAGAGGCATCATGAGTGCCCTTTGTTCCCTTCTTTCACCAGCATTCTGAGGAACATCTAACTTAGTGTACAGGCAAGAAGGCAACTTCTGCAAATAACACGAGATTGCCCAGTTTCGGCACCTTTCAGATAATGTTTATCCAGATAGTTGAGTCTCTGTCTGCTTAGAGTGCCTCCTTGCCTTGGCTTGAGTCTTGGAAATGAAGAAGGAGTGTTTTGGGGACAAGGTACTAAATGTCCTAGTGTTTTGTCAGGGATGATACAGGAGGTAGAGGACACTGTTGAAACAGTCGAAGGACACCTGTGTTTTGTTCTTTCTTTCGTCCTTAGGTACCATGGGCTTTATGCTGACCATTTTCATTTTAGTACCACAGATTGCATGACTTGACTCCATCCACTTCCTGAAGGCCCCAAGAGTCTACGCAATGGATCCCTCCTGGGCTGCAGCCTGTGGGGAGAGCAGAGGAGGGGCTGTGACTATGGTCGCCCAGGCTTTGAAGGTAGAACAGATCTTCCTCAGATCCAGGCTCGAGTCCTGCTTTATCCAGTCATCCAGAGCATCGATTTTCAGTTACCTAGGACATCACTCTCCAGTTATTATCTTTACAACAGAATCAAAACATCCTGCTTCTCATCTAAAACTTCATAATAATGTGTGTATAAATATATGGCCATCGCCAAATGTGGCAATCCAGCACTCTGGGAAGCTAAGGCAGAAGGACTGAGAGTTTGGCCCTAGCCTGGGTAACTTAGTGACTTAGGTAAACCTGTCCAAAAATTAAAAATAAAGACCTAGAGAGTAGTTTGGAGCAAAAGCTGTAGATTCAATCCCGTGTACTATATATCTGTAACTGTATATCAGTATATCTATATATTTATAGCCATTGACTTGTCCTGGTGAGATGCCATAGTGAAAGGTGCCTTTATATCCCCAGAAGCCTACTACCTGAAAAAGCTCAGTTCTAACAACATTTCCAACAGGTACAAGAACAAAGAGCAAGGAGGTGGAGCCCTGGGCCTTTAAACGAGTCTTTCTATCTGGAAACCAAACATATCTGAGTAGTTACATGGGCCCATGCTTGCTCCATGACCCTGCAGAAGCCCCATATTTCACTGCTATTCAGTCCAAGCCCAATGATAGTTCCGGAGCCTCTCCCTCCCATGTAACTGTAATCTGTCCAGGTATCAATGCCTTTGCCTATGACTAAAGACGGGGGGGGGGGTTCTTTAGGTGTCCTGGATCCTTGAAATGAGGTCCTATATCCAGACAAGCAAATGGATGGGGCTCCTAGAGCATCAGCAGTCATCGTGACTCATGGGTTTTATTGTAGCAGCTTCGATGGAAAGGGGTGTCAATTTGCTGTTTCTGAGTAAGAATAATAACAAAAATATGGTAGCTTAACACAATACATTCATTATCTCACAGTTTTGGTGGGTCAGAAGTCTGGACACAGCTCAGCTGGGCTCTTGCCTTATGGTCCCACAGTGCCACAGTCAAGGTGCCAGGCTGCAGTCTTCCCTGAGGCGTCGCTGGGAAGGATCTGCATCCAAGCTCATTCCAGGCGGTAGGCAGAACACAGAGCCTTCTCCATGGCTCTCTCCTGCTTCTGTGCTTCTTGGGAACAGTCACTGGTGGTCTTTTATCTAGACAATCTTTTCAAGGAGACTAAACCTTTTGGAAGATAGAGATAGTGATTCTTCCTAGAGAAAGTGCGAGTTTACTTACTTCTCAGTATGATGAACCTAATAGGAGAAAAGTCAGGCAGGTTCACTGGTAAAAACCTTTAGATTCTTGAAGGTCTGTTTTTTAGCTGTGGTGCAAACCTTTGATGCACACCATCCACCTGGGCTTCTCTGTTTTTACCCTGTGATGTGGGGGCAAGATGTGACCATTGTTCCTGATTTGTCAACTTTATTGTATTAAGAAACACCTAGCTGATTAGTAAAGCACACTCCTGAGTGTGTCTGAGTGAGTCCCAGAGGCATGACTTTTGGGTACTATAAATGGTCCCTAGCTTGTTTCTCTCTGGTGCTGTCCCCTGTTCTGCTCCCTGGCCACCATGAGCTAAGCACCTTTGCTCCACCACAATGTTCTGTGTAGTCCTTTTTTTGTTTGTTTGTTTTTGGTGCTGGGGATCGAACTCAGGGAGGGCCTTGTGCTTGCTAGGCAAGCACTCTAACCACTGAGCTAAATCCCCAGCCCCACCACAATCTTCTGCTATGATGTTTCTGACTTGAAGCCAGCTGACTGTGAATGAATCCCTCCAAACCATAAGCTAAATTGAACTTCCCTCCTTTAAATTCTAAGTGTCATGTATTATGTCCATAAATGCAAAAATTTATGAACACAGAAAATTGGCAACACAAAAGTAGAGTTGTTACTGTGACTATCCCTGACCTTTTGGTGTACAAGCCTTTGGAACAGGTTTGTGGGAAGAGTTTAGAAAAGTCTGGAGAGGGCTGGGGATTTAGCTCAGTGGTTAGAGTGCTCGCCTTGCAAGCACAAGCCCCTGAGTTCGATCCCCAGTACCAAAAAAAAAAAAAAAAAAAAAAAAAAGAAAAGAAAAGCCTGGAGAAGCAGGATAGAGAAGCCCTAGAGTACTACTATAAATAGAGCCCAGAAGGCCAGGATTCTCATAGGAATGTGTACAGTAAAGGCCAGGCTTTTGAGATTTCAGTCAGGAACAAGGACTCCATTGCTAGTAGGACTCCAAGGCATATATGTTACATTTTGGCAGATAATTTGTCCACATTTTGTCCATGTTTTGGGACTCTGCAGGAGATTAATATTAGGGATGGAAGACTAATTATTCTGGCAGAAAAAAAATTCAAGGGAGCTTAACATTCAGGTTGTGATATTGGCACTACTGGCTTCTTTTAGCCAGATTTATACTGTGGATTGGGGGTGAAAGGCAGAGCAGAAAAACTTGAAAAATTTAAATTTTGCCCACGTGGTACCATATATAAAGTTGGGGCCAAAGAAGGTGTGGCTGCTAAAGATGTTAGCACCATTAAAAAGAAATGAAGCACTTTGTATAGGGATAAGAAGAAAGATGCCTTGAAGGCATCTCAGAAATCAGAAAGACTCCATCCATTGCAAGCTCAGTGGTACAAAAGTGTCTACCTTTCATTTGAGAAGACAATCTACGGGGCCTCTGTTGGAGAAGAGCACCTTAGAGAATTGTTTCCCTGGGATTCATTTCACTGTGCTGAGCCATCCAGGCACTCAGAAGCCACTGAAGTCATGGTCCAAGGGGACCTGGCTACTGCTTCTACTGACAACATACCTTGGAATCATCCACGTGATGGTTTAATTAGCATGCAGAATGCAAGAGTTGTGGGTCAGGGATACTTTCATCTAGATTTCAAAGGAAGGCCTAGGAGAGTGAGCAAGAAGTGCAGTGGCAATCCCAGGAATCAGAGGTACCAGGAATGTCTGCTGATGTGTGCTGGGAAAAAAAAAAATGGAGCAGCCCAAGAGAGAGGTCACACGGCCTATAACCAGCAAAGCTGTAGCGGTGGGGGCATCGAAGCCCTCTGGAACTCACATTTTACCCCAATGTGCATTGGGCAACAGGTATGGAGCTAGTGAACTTAATTTTTTTCCTTCTGGGTTTTGGTCTTGCTTTGATCTGATGTTTCCCACCATCTATTCTTCCTTTTTAGAATGGGAATGTTCACTCCGTGCCTTTGTAACTTGAGACTGAATCCCTCCGACATGTGGACTAAATTAAAACTTTCCTCCTTAAATTGCAAGTGCTAGGTCTTGTGTTGAGCAACAGGAAGGCTAACTAACACATAAGATGACAATTGACATTATGAAGTTCATTCTGTTTGCTGTGGTATGTGTAATAAAGTTATTTTAATCAGGTGCCTGGTGCCTCACATATTTTGAGAATATTCACAACACTGAGGCAGTCTATATTGTTCAGTAAAAATAAGTAAGAAAATCTCAGACCTTTTCAGAGTTCTATACATGCCCTTGACATGGTTGTATCAGTATGCCAAAGTTTGCCAGTGGACAATACAGGAGGAATATCAGAAAAGATAGAGTTCCCCTTTCAATTCTCTTTACCAGATACCTGAAGCTGGTGGTCACTCTATCACTGGGCTCTTTCAGCCTGGATGACCTCCAGTATGTGGGTGCTGCTCTTAATAACTGCTCCAGTGCCCAGCTCCTTAAGTACATAGTGACCAGCTGTAAGCATAGCCACTGCTGACATTTAGACAATTTTATAGCAGCGTGGCACTAACACGGCACTTTCCCATGCCCATCCCCCAACACCCATAAGCACTGCTTCCAGATAGATATGGCCAGTTATTCTATATAAAAGTCTGAATCTTGCCCAAGAATGACTGTTCTTCATATCCACTCATCCTTTTCTGTGTCCTGAATGGGTCCTGATTATGTCAGCACCTAAAGTACTTGCTAATTTCTGCTTATATGATTCAGTCATCAGAGGGTAATTAAGATTGTGGACCAGTGTGATATCTGGAGAAATTTCATGATCACGGTCTCTGCATACTACATAGCAAAAGGGTGAGAGAGTCCTAGGGGAGAGAGGATAGACACACCCAGATGAGACAACAGGTCTGTTGGGGTGACACAAACATATCTTCCAGAATGGAGGGAGCTACACGGTTATCTAGCATGATGAAGAGTCCCTGGAGATGTTTTATGCTCTGCTTTAAGGTAAGTTTTGATCGGAAAAGCAAGTTATTGCTGTTTAGCTTTCTTTTTGTGTGTGTATGCCGAAGATCGAACCTAGAGCCTTTGCACTGAGCTACATCCTCAGAGGCTGCCCCCTTCTTTCAGACAGGGTCTCGCTAAGTCACTAAGTTGCCCAAGCTGGGCCTCAACCTGCAATCTTGCTTCAGCCAGGATTACCGGCGTGTGCCATCATGCCTGGTTGCTATTCAGCTTTCTAAGAGAGACCACTAGTATGCCTTTATTCTCAGATTTTAAGAGGATAGAAAACTTTATAAAAATAAGCTTACATTCAAATGTCTATCTCTGATTATTGCTACTAAGTGAAGAATTAAAAGAAGAAAACGTTGTCTGTAATTAGTTGTATTTATACTTTCAAAAAACAGTAACAGTCCTAGTGGTCCGTCAGGCATGGTGGCCACATACCTGCAATCCTAACACTCTGGGAGGATGAGGCAGAAGGATTGCAAGTTCAAGTTCAGCCTGAATAACTTAATGAGACACTGTCTCAGACAAAAACTAAAAGGACTGGGCATGTAGCTCAGTGCAAAGGTCCCGAGTTCGATCAGACAGACAGACAAGACAGACAAAGAAAGGAGTCCCCAGGAATCTCGTTTACTGGTCTTTGTCCATCTTAACTATGGAAGCAAGTATTCACCAAGATTTAATCTGGTAAGGCCCTAAATGCTAGTATAAATCAGATGGGTTTATGGGATCAGACAGGTGCTGAGCTGTGAAGCGTTTTGAGACAGACCTGGATATGAGCCACCTGTCGGAGCTTCCTAGCTACTCGGTAAAGCCTCTGAGCCTAAGTTTCTTCGTCTTTAAGGTGCCAATAATACCACTTAGGAGCTGAGTGGGGATGTTGGGAGGATCAGAAAGTGTGAAGAATTTAACCCTGCTGGCATCTCTATGGCAGATGAAGTTCTTGCATCAAGGAACAATTCTTTTTTGGAGGGGTTGCTGGGGATCGAACTCAGGGCCTTGCCCTTGCTAGGCAAGCGCTCTACCACTAAGCTAAATCCCCAACTCCTTAAGGAACAATTCTTTCCTTCAGAAAAGAATTGTCTATTTATTTTTACCTTCTTTTAGATAGAGAGCTTTAAAGATGTGATTTATAAAAATTTTGTTAACAACTTTACTCAAACCAGCTATTTTATAGAAAATTGTCTCATTTGTATTTGAGTTGAGAATGCTCCATCCGGCAAAAAGCAGTCTGCTATAATGAGTGGGGAGGCAGAGAAAACTGGGGTGGAGGGAGAGGAGAATGAGAAACAGGCTTTGGTATGATTTTAAAATTCTGTGCCTTGCAACTAGGGAGCCCTGACATTGTACTCAACTGGGAAGTGAAGTTTGTGAAACTGTGGATTTCTATTCAAAGACTTTCATGAAAATACACCAGTCTTCTTTAGAAAGCTTAATATCTCTAAAATACATGAATAATCTTAATAGTATAAAAATGGTTGTTACTTACTGAAGAAGTCTGGATTTCTTCCTTCACATGATGCTTAGGAAATTGTAGCATCTCATGTGATTAAATATGGAAACCACCGAGTCTGAGTTTTTATCTACCAGCCGAAGGAGCTATTGGAACTTGAATCCATACGCATGTGTCATGTAGACACAATGAAGTGGGCCCTCTAGCAGTGGACTCATAGAAATTAATTCTGTCTCATTCGCTCTCCTCTTTTATCCTCCTTGGTGTAACATGCTTAAAACCCATTCTGCATATACTTCACACCACTGAAATGAACACTTAAAATGGTTAGGATGGTAAAAAAAAAAAGTCTACTTTTATATCTTTCTCGGGATTTTATTGATATGTGTCTTAGTTAGCTTTTCTAGAGCTTCGTTTCAGATCCTTTCCAGTTGAACTTCCAATGAGACCACAGAAAACACATTGATCACAGGCCTGTGGGACCTTGAGGCAAGAACACAGTTAAGCCATGTTCAGACCCCTGACTTATAGAAACCGTGAGATGACTGATGTACACACATTTGTGTTGCTGTTGTTGGACAGAAAGAGGAAATTTGCATCCCCTTCCATCAAAGCTGCTACATAAAACACATGAATAAAAGTGTCGCCCATGCTCCAGGAGCCTAGATCAATTGCCTGTGTGGAGACTAAGCCTCACTGCAAGGACATGGGATACCTGCAGAACTCCTTCCTCCATCAGTCACAGATGAGGTATCCGTACCCAGTCAATTATAGTTGCGTGGAAGGGAGAGCCTCAAGCTCCATGGCTTGGGTGGGACAGGGCAACAGTGCAGCGCAGAGCTCCAGTGAGCGCACAGAGGAAACGTGTAGCTGCTGTGGGTTACCCCTAGCATGCGGGACAAAGATCCCCTTCCAGTGAAGAGAAAGCAGCATTGGCCGAGCAAGGAAAAGCGCTTCGTATAAGTAGGAACAGCATAGAAGTGCCCCAAGGAATGGAGGCCACACCATCCTCCCTCAGGGAACACACTTTTCATGTCCTGGATGGGGTCCCAAGCTTCCCAAAACAGCCAGGGATCTGCCTTGGGAATTCTCACTGAAGACTATAGCCCAGACAAAGCTCCTAGTTTCTCATCATTTTTTTTCCTTCTTCCCCTCTTGCTTCTTCCCCCGTGTCTCTGTTTCCTGCAGACTCCTCTGAAACCCTTCTGTAGTCTAGCCCACAGGTAGCCATAGGGAGGGAGAAATTCACCGCAAGAGCATATGTCAGGCTACTTGGAGCCATCTGAGCTGGGATTCAACCAGTGACTTTCAACCCAGGAGTGACGAAGCAGCCCCTCCCCCAGCAAGGCCACGGCTGCAGCCACTCTTTGACATCATCTGTTCACCATTGACAATGTGACCAGTTGTTGGCCATTTTTTCTGCACCTACATTATTGAGCAAAGCTTCAAGAAAGTTTTGAAAACATTTTCTTCTCCCTTTGATATTTATTCCACCTGAATGACAACGTTAGAGAATCCTGCTAGATGCAAGCATGAACTTGTTTGTTATGGATAAAAACAGAGTTTGGATTTTTATGAATCCTAACCAAGACCGTTCTTCTCTTCTGCCTTATCCTCCCTTATCCTGTGATGCATGTAGCATCACCTTCTTCAATAAAATAGAACTTAGTGTAATTTCCTGGGTATGCCAGAGGTATCCTTGCCTCACACCACTTAAGGCCTCAGGGTTGATACCAAGTATGTCTTTGTATTTAAAAGATTTAAAAGACTCACTGTCTCTCTGTCTTTCTCTCTTTCCCTCTTTCTCTTTCTCTCTCTCTTCTCTCTCTATCTCTCTTATGATGATGAGGGTCAAATTCAAAACCTAGTGCCTGCTAAGCTAATGCTGTAACAGTAAGCTACATGCCTAGCCCTTCTTAAGCCTTTTATGTAACTGACCACATGACCACAGCATTCATAATATTCTAGGAGCATGGGAAAGAGAAAGGATTCTTAGCAAATAAAATTATGCATCCGTGGAATCCATCCTCCACATGGTACCAGCTCACAGGGACACCCAGGTCTTCCCAGCGCTTCTTGTAGAGCAAGGCGTCATCCTGGAGGATGTCATTCCCACCACTCACCACAAAGACCTTGGGAAGCTGAGCAAAGGTCTCATCATCTCCTAAGAGTGGTGAATTTTCTACATCTAGTGGACATTTGGTTTCCAGATAGACAGCCTTGTTAAAAGGCCCAGGAATCTGAGGTCCCTGGTCTGTTCTTGAAATTCTCGGGGATGTCATCAGAGCTGCACGATTCCCCGTACCTGTCTCAGGCATTTGGGGCTATACAAGCTCCTTTCACTATAGTGTCTTGCCAGGAGGGGTTGATGGCAAAATATTTAAACATATATGTCACCAGTAAGTCTCGACTGAACAACAGACTGTTTTGGTTCTGTTGAAAGGCAGATAACCGAAAGTTGATGGCCTGTACAGTTGGATACGTCGGGACCTGAGCCCTGACCTGGGGAAATCTGTTTGGCCCACAGATTTCTGTGTGGTCACAGCTGTAGCACTTGCTCTCATGCTTTCCCCACAGACCTCAACCTGGGACAGGTCTACCCCACAGGCTGTGAGTCCCTTCAGGAAGTGGATGGTGGCAGTCTGGCAGTCCTGAGAAATGACAGAGTGATGGTGGTCAGGAAACTTGCAGTACTTGTGGAGGAAAGAGGGAACAAAGCACAGGTGTGCACTGGTATTTCTGCAGTGTCTTCTGTCTCACTTAGGACACTCAACCTAATTACATCCTCATAATGACCCTAAGAATTAAAGACGTGTGTTTCCATTTTTACCCTACGTGAATATGAAGAAGCTGCCCGGGGTCAGCTGGCTGGAGTTCTTGACTTCCAGCCCATTGTCTGCTTCCCATAGATGCACAAACCCCATACAAGAGCACCCAAGTTGAAAACAATAAGCCTTAGAAGAAGTATGAGCAGCAAGGACAGAGCAATTGTGAGTTAAGATACTGCTAGTACCACTGCCTATCAGTAGGAAAACCACAAAGCTAAGGTTAAAGTCAAGAGGAAGTTGCTTCTAAAAACAAGTCCTGGGGTTGAGATTTAGCTCAGTGGTAGAGCACTTGCCTAGCAAGCCCAAGGCCCCAAGTTCGATCCCCAGCACCCTGGTAATAAATGAATAAATGAATAAATAAATAAATAAATAAATAAATAAATAAAAGAAAAACAAGTTTTAAAAAAAAAAACTTCCCTGCTCAAAAAAACAGAACAAAACAAAACAAAAAACCCCCCACCAGTTCCAGCTGTTTTTCAAGATGTAAATGTCTAAACCTAGCACTTACCCTTAAAAGACCTTGAGGGCCTGGTGGAATCAAAATCCTCTAGTGTGTGAATCTGAGGCAGGGACACAGGGCCCTAGATCTAGATTAGAATTGAGGTTGCCATTTACCCTTGCAGGATGGATCAAAATTCTTCCACAATTTCTACCTGGAGCATACTATCCCACCAAGATTCTGCGTTACAGCCCTCAGTCCTCTATTTTCCCTTCCCCAGGGTTGTTTAAACTCCTTATCTACCTGACCATTGGGGAGATGGAGTTGAGTGAGTCTCCCGTCTCCTTGTCTGGTGAAAGCTTGTTCTTTTCACAGAAACCCAGTGCCGAGTCCTGGCTGCCATATGCGTCAGGCAGCAATCTTTTGCTTGGTAAAACTTATAGGTAGGCTTTTTTTAAAGGCAAAAATGTAAAGACTAACTCTTTGTATTGCCTTTTCTTTTCCAGGGTCTGAGGGAGGACTATGGGCTGGAAAGTATTCGGAGGCTAAAGGTAGAGAAAAGATCAGCAAAGCAGGAAATAGGTGTAGCTCAAGCTACAGAAGACCCAGGGACAGTTGCCAGTGGGAATTGTCCTGAGGATTGGTTTTCAATAGATGTCTCCTCTAAGGAATCCAAGAGCAAGGAAATTAAACTTTAAAATACTTTAAAATACACCTCTAAACTAGATCAGGTGGTGCTCACGCGGTAATCCCAGCCCAATGGGAGGCTAAGGCAGGGAAGTGCTAAGTTTGACCCCAGCCTGGGCAACTTAACAACCTAGTGAGACCTTGTCTCAAAATAAAAAATAAAAAAGAGCTAGGGGTGTAGCTCAGTGCAGAGACCCTGGGTTCAGTCCTCAGTACTGCAAATTTTAAAAAAGGTGCAGCTCTCACTACAGGGAAGCACAATAATCTAATACATTAATCAAGTAGTGATAGAAAGGAATGTATTTAAAAAATACAAGAATTTGACTAAGGTGTTTGAATTATTAGAATTCTTATTTAAAAATTATTGCTGTTTTAAATGTTTACTTGGAATTTTTACTCATCGTCATTTCTGTCGATCCAATCTAAAATATAAACGTATCCAAAAGTTATATTCTAGTTGTATCTTTAAGTTTGGAAGCAGCTTATAAAGAAAATGGCACTCTAATATAGCTGCTTTCAAGCTTCCTTAAAGCAACAAATTTTTTTTTCTGCTACAGTGATAGAAATATCCCCAACATATAAAATATTTAAGTGTAGTTGTGCTGTAGTTGTGCTGGTTTTGCCCAAGAGCAAAGGATCTGAACCTTCACCTTTTTTCCTTTCTTGACCTCACTTGTCCCCCCATCTGGGGACCAGAAATTTCTATGGAATGGGTTTGAAAACCACCACCTTTTATTACAGCTTGAATTTTGTTTTCTTTAAAAAAAATTCCTTTAACCCCTATCTTTAAAGATAGGTTTTAATTTTTGCAATATAACCTTGCACTATTTCCTTGATGAGCATAAATATTCCATAAATATTCAAATGTTAACGCACATGATTCCCACTGAAATTCAGACAAATGTGACCTAGTAGGTCCTTGCAATGGGGTAGACACACCACCTGGAAGCAATAAGCACAAATGTCAGCTTCCATCTTCCCATTTCTAGAAAAGAATATTATTCATTGTGTATTGAATATACAAATCCAACGTTATGAAAGAAATTGTGAACAGTATGCGCTTCCTATTAGCAAAACACTGACCAGCTTGAAAGAAGCAGACATACCCCCTTGCCAGGATCACTGCCCTCGCTCTTACCTCTGTGATAGACTCAATGTTTGTGTCCCTCTAGCCACATGACAAAATCCCATCATGAGGTGTGACAGAAGTAGGAGGTGGGGTCTCAGGGCCGTGAACAGACTGTGAGGGTGGAGCCCCCACGCATGGGATCAGTGCTGTCCTCTCAAATGAAACTGGCAAGCTCTCGGGCATCTTTGGCCCTGTGAAGAGGAAAGGAGAAATCAGCAGCCCACCATTCAGAAGAGGGTTCTCACCAGAACTCAATCATGTTGGCACCATGATATTCCAGCCACCAGGTTTATGAGGACAAGTCTATTGTGTAAGTGCCTTTGTTTAGGTTTGCAGTGTCCTTTACAGGTCCATGTGTTAAAGGCTTGCTTGCCAGTTTGGCAGTATGGGAGGGTGGAGGAAATTTTAAGAGATGAGGCCTCACAGGAGGTTTTTAGGTCATCAGGAGTATGTCCTTGAAGAGAATTAAGGTCCCCTCCAATCACCAGCCTTGAGGTGAGCAGTTTTGTATGGCATTTTCCATGTAATGCTAGTTTTGTAGGCATGCAGAAGTACAAGGGTTATAGAATATGGGCATCAAGATTTCAAAGCCAAGGCTGGGAGGCCAGGCAGTGTGTTACAGCATCAGAGTTTGTACAGATAGCCACTGAAGTGTGATGCATGAAGATGTAAGGTTAAGCTGAAACCGAAAGAGACCCCAAGAAGATAAAGGAGAATGTGATGAGCAACGTCTGCCAGGAGAAGCACGGACAGTGAACAGAGCCAGCCCAAGAGGGTGGACATTTGAGCTACAACCATTAAAACCACAGGGGTGGGACTCCCCAAGCCAGGGAGAACCCACATCCTGCTTCAGAACGCCCTGCGCAGTAGACGTGGAATGGTAGGATTTAATGTTTGTCTTGCTGGAATTTTACCTTACACTGGTCTGATCTCTCCTTGAGATTTTCCTATGTCTTCCTTTTGGAACAGGAACATTTATGTTGTGTCTGTGCCACTGTCATAGCTTGGAAATATGTAACTTTCTTGACTTTTTTAGGAGCTCAGAGTTGAATTTGCTTTGAACCTCAGAGGAGACTTTGAACTTGGACTTTTGAACAATACTGAAAAGACTTAGTGCTGGGGAGTCATAGAGATGGACTGAATGCATTTTGCATTGTGAGATGGTCATAAACTTTGACTTCCACAGTTTGGATCTTAAGTGTTTTCCAAAAATCTGTATGTTAAGTAAAGATTTTGTCCCTAGTTGGCACTATTGGGAAATGGCAGAGATGTAAGAGGTAGGATCTAGTGGGAGACTTTTAGTCCACTGGTGACATGCCCTTGACATGAGAGATCTTTTCCTTTCTGTCTGTTCACCCCTCTATAGACATGATAGGAGTGGCTCACCTCATTTGTTCTCCTGAGTCTGTCCATTGGGTCTTATTGCTCATCCCATGACCTGGCCAGTTAAGTTACTTGACCAAAGTCATTAGCTAATGAAGTGTACATCCAGGGTGTGAACCCAGCCACTCTGGCTGTGTGTGATAAGAAGGGTGCTTTGGAAAAAGAATACTTTTTAATTCTGATTTTTAGGCCTTATTTATTGTATATAATACATGATATAATTTATTTCTGCTTTATAACTGTTGGTAGGTTTGTTGCAGAACTGTTTATGTATGTAAGGATGGAATAATCTCCTGGGCCCTCCTTGAGTGATGTACACTAGCAGTTCATGTACCATATCATATTTTCATGCTGTGAAGTAATAACACATAGGAAATCACAACTGACTACCATTGTACTTTCATCAGAATAGCTGAAATTAAAAAACAATGCTATCATCAAATACACACAAGAATGCAGAGAAACTGATCATTCCTGGTGGAAATTGAAATTTGGACAGCCACTCTGGGAAATACTATGAAAATTTCTTGTAGAACTAAACATGTACTTACCATATGACCTAGCAATTGCATTCTTGGGCATTTATCTCAGAGAAGTTAAAGGCTTAAATTTACATAAAGGAAATTAAAGGCTTGTGTACTCTTATAGTCATAATTGCACATGAGTGTTCACAGAAGCCTTATTTATTAGCAAAGTAACTTGTTAAACTAACCATGGACCATACACTGAAGTACACTCTCCAAGAAAGAATAAATATGCATTCAACAATAATCTCCAGGAATTATGCTGAATGAAGACAATCAAGAGGTTATATATATATATATAAAAAAAAAAGAGGTTATATATTGTGCGGTTACTTTTATATGTCATTCTTGAAATGGCAAATTATAAAGATGGAGAACATATTAGCGGCTGCCAACAGAGTGGGGAGGTAAGAGATGGATGTGAGCATAAAAGGGGAGAATGAGAATCTTGTGACTGAATCATCCTGTATCTTTATACATACAATATATACATACAATATATATAATTTATACATACAATAACATTGCATAGAATTAAACATGCACACATACGTGCACACAAATAAGTGTATACATGTAAAACTAGCAGAATATGAATAAAATCCAGGGCCTAGTCAATTTCCCAGTGGTGCTATTGTACTACAACTATGCAAGTCTGAGAGAAACTTGTTTGTAGAATCTCTGTTTATTTCTTAAAACCGTAATGGACCCCCCAATATCTCAAAAAGTGGAAAAACAGTGCAACACAGGGATATGCACAATACCAGTGACAGGAAGACACACCATGCATCAGAATTGGTGGCAGGAGAGGACACAATATTTCCATAGAGTAGCTGGTCCTGTGCCTTTCATTGCCTTTGCTGTAGCAATTCTGCTAGCAAGACTTCATCCCAAAGAACAGCTGAAAAAGAGAAAATGCTAAATAAGTATGTTGTTTACAAAAAAATTGTTCAAAATTTCAAAGAAATAATGCTGATGTCCAGCAATTGGACCATTGGAAATCAAAATATATTATTTAACTAAAAATTATATACCATTAACATAATAAATACAAAGAGGTAGGAAGTTGCATATGGTATAATATTAATTGAAAAAAGAGACAACTCGCCTTCAATATAACAAAGCTATAATAAATACTTGTCAAATGAATGAACAGGTAAATTATGCCAAATTCTGTACATATGCACAGAGTGTGGGAAAAGCCAAAGGAAATGCAGCTTTGGGTCCAGAGCTATGATGAGTAAATTTTTTTTGTAAAGTTGTCAGTAGTTTTTCATAATGGAGAAAATAAACAAATATAATGTTTGTTCCACTAAAATGAACACTGTATTTTTTTTAAAAAGCACCTTGTTACAATATGAGTGTTACACTCCCAATAAAACCTGTTATTAAGAATATATAGCGATGTGAGCCGCCCTGGGGTAGCGACTCCCTATGGGTGGGATCCATGTCTGTCTTGGTCTCTACTGTATCCCTAGTGTCTGGCATGCAGTAGGTGCTTAAATAATCTTTGAACAAATTATTTTATAAAAACAATTATTTTTAAAAATTTGTTTTTATTATTATTGCATGTTGCTGATACAGAATGGTGAGGTTCATTTTGGTAAACTTGTACATGGATTTAACTTTTTTTTTCTTATCTCATTATATTTCTCTTATTTTCCTACCTCTACCCTTTGATCCTCTTGCCCATCTCCAAAAATCTACCTTTTGGTTTCCTGTCATCTCTCATTCATTCATTCATTCATTTATTTTTTATCTGTTTATTTGTTTGGTTGTTTTCTCTTATAAGAGAATACATGCAGAATTTGCCTTTCTGGGTCTGGCTTATTTCACTTAACGCAATGGTCTCTAGTTCACCCATTTTTCTGCAAGTTACACGACGTCACTTTTCTTTACGGCTAAATAAGATTCCCTTGTGTATATCTACCACATTTTTTATTCATTCATCTTTTGACAAGTATCTAGGCTGTTTCCACAGCTTGGCTATTGTGGATTACACTATAAAAGCATGCTTTTAATAGTTAAAAAGTGAACTATGTATTAGAGAATATCAGCTTTGCAAAAACAAAGTTGAGTTTCTCCCAGCGAGCCAAGCAGTGGAGGTGCAATCATACAGCACTTAAGGACAGAGATATATTTTGAGCACTGTGTCATTGTGTCATTAGGCAACTGTCATCAGCATGCAAACATTAAGGAATGCACTTACACAGACCTAGATAGTACCCTTCAGTCAGTCACTTTACCTGGATTTTTTTCTTTTTTTTGAGGCAAGTTCTTGCTAAGTTGTCCAAGCTGTCCTCAAATTTACAATCCTTCTGCCTCAGCCTTCTGAGTAGCTGGGATTATAGGTGTGTTCCACAGCACTGGTTAACATGGCCTCTTGATGCAATCAAGAGAGGTGGTAAACTCAGGATGTCTAAGGATGCCGCTCCTGGTGTAACACAGCATACTCCTTTATAGTAAAGTTTTGTTAGCAAATAGGCATGTACTCCAAAATAATGATAAAAGTATGGTATGGTAAATACATATGCCAGAAAAAATAACCATTTATTACCATGATTAGCATTACATACAGTACATAACTGCATTGCTATATATACTTTCCTAGGACCAGCTACACAGCGGGTTTGTTCACACCGGTACCATGGCAAACATTTGAGTAATGTGTTGCACTCTGACATTACATTGGTTAATAGAAAATTTTCAGCTCCATTATAATCTTTTGAGACCACCACTGTGTATGGTTTATTGTTGACACGGTGCAAAAATTTCTTGTGGCACATAGCTGAGTTCAAGAATGCATAACTTAAAAACACAGAGCTGTGAACATCCAGCCTCATTGAAGAATATCAGCATTCGATGATCTTGATTCTTGGATTTTGGACCTTTGTGTCCCCTGTCCTCACTAGTAATTAGCACAGATTCTTTTTGATTCTCATCAGTTATTATTTTTATTTAAGACCACACCTCAGGCCATTCCAGCATAGGCCTGTGAGCACCTGCTCCTTCTCTCAGGTGCTAGTCCCCATTATAACCACTGTCCATCTGACATCATTTCTATTTTCTCATAATTGTGTCACAGTCCATTCAAGTAGTGAAACATGATCTGTAAGAGGAAGTCTACATACAGTTCTGTTGAGATGTTTGCATGAGAAGTTCACAGGTAGAAACAGACACAGACTTTGGCATAAGAATAAAATCATGTATTTTTGACCCCTTTCCAAGCATTTAACAAATATTTCTGAAATACAGGCAGTATGTCAGGCATTGTCATGGCTTTGGGATACAGGTTTGAATAAATCCAGACTGGGGCGATTGCTGACTGTTAGGATGACCCTCCCCAGATGCCAAAATGGCCATTGCTGGTTTCTCACAAAGCCCCTTCCCCCCGTCTCTATGCCAGAATCTCCCGCCGAAACAATGACCCTTCCCACCGACTAGGGTCCTCAACTAGGTCTGTCATGCCAATTTGCCCAGGGGAGGTGTCCACTACCTGGTCACCCCATATAGAAAGGAGCAATCCCAAAAAACACACTTTTGAACTGCCAACGTCACGAAAGGGGGGGTGACTAAGGGATAAAAGGCCACTCTCCAAGTCATTCGGGGTCACTTCGCTCAAAGGAGACCGAGGCGCTGGAACACCGGGAGGAGCTGCATGGCGAGCGTCGGAAAGCTTCATCAGCCTGCCCGCCTCTTCTCTCCTCTGCCTGATCTCCGCTGCCCTGCTCCTGCACGGAGCCTGGCTGTTGCCGCTGTGATCCTGAGCTATAGCGCCGAGCTGTGACCGACCCTGAGCCGCCGCGATCCTGAGCCGCCACAATCTTGAGCCGCTGCGTTCCTGAGCTGCTGTGTTCCTGAGCTTTAATAAAACCTAATAAACCTGGCCTGCTGGGCTGATTGCTTTGTCCCGGTGTCCGCCCGGGTGGCGGACCCGGGCTGCGCACCTAATTGAGCTGTAACACTGAGCTGTAATAAACCTGGGCGGTAACCTAACATTTTGGTGCTGAAACCCGGGAGAGGGATCCCAACTGCTGTGCCGGCTCCCGTTCAGAACAGTCTGAGCCGCCGCGGTTGCCCTCTTCCACCGAACCCCCTCCGAGGACGCTCACCGTGCCAGGGCCTCTGACCGCGCCCATTCGCACAACACCGAACACGAAATTGGTGAGTACCCCCCGCCTTATCGCGCACGCCACCCTCTCCCTTCTCCCTCCCTCCACCGGCCTAATCTGCATCGGGTAAATTAAAATCCCTTATTTTCCTCCTTCTCCAGACCTACAAAACAGTGGTTACTGTGCCGGCCAGTTAAAAGCTCTTAGAGTGGCTGCCACTCTCTTAACGCAGAGGACAGGTTTCGCTAGTGCATCCCAATCTGATCCCCCTGCTGCCCAGCAGGGAACGTCGGGTTTGGTCTGTGCTAGTTTCCTTTCTGAGGACCTCCGCAGGTGGGGAGATGGTGACCGGTCTTAAGATTCCCCGCCCTCGCCGTTAGGCTCGAGGGTGACGGCTTTTGACCACACCCCCCCATTAACCTGCCAGATACGCATTGAAGGATTAATCCCATCCTTTCCTTTCCTTCTTTTCAGTCTCCTTTGTTTGTCTCCTTTATCCTTTTCTTTATAGAGAGGTCCTTAACCCCCTTACCCCCCACCTTTCCCCTTCCTTTACATGCGAATGGCCCCATCCCTCTACGCCCCTTAGGGCTCCAACTTCCCCCTCCCATTCCTCTACGGCCTTTATGGC
>PVJO010009522.1:0-70491 GCA_004026905.1 Hystrix cristata
CAAGCTCAAGCCTCCATCCGACGATGGAGTCTGGATCTGTCTTCCCCAGGAGGGGTGGAGCCAGTGCAGATCCTAAATTTAAAGTATTAAACGACTAATTTTTAGCAAAACCTGGATGAAGTCCAGAAAGTATATAATCATACTTTTCATTGGGGAAAGAAATAATTATCAAGATGAAATGAAAGCCACACTGGTTGGTTTATGTATCATATTTTTCAATATTTGCTATGACAACATGGAATCTCAATTTGATTGTAACAAAAAAATAAAATAAATAACTAATTTCTTATATTAGAAAAGCTATGCTTGTCAGTGGCAACTCTTCCAGATTTTCTATTTTTTTCTTCCTTTCAGAACTCGAGATGGAAGAAGTAGATTAATCATTCATTGCATTTGAAGTGTATTTCTAGATGTAGCATGTAAGACTGCTTATAGTGCATTAATAAAATCAAGTTGTGTGGCAAGTTCAAATTAAATATAGCTGAAGAACATGCCCTTACCATCAGCAAGGGCAAAGAAGGCAAATATAGTTTTGAACAAATAATATACTGCCAAAATTTACCAAAAAAAGTAGAAAATTACTTTAATGTCAAACATAAATGGATGAATTGTCTTAATAAAGAATAAAAAATAAAATAATATACATTTCTGGCTTACATAAAAATAAACATTGGGATACTGATTTAAATTGACTACATATTAGAATAATATATTGAATCTCAAAAGAGTAAGCTGAACATCAAACAGTAGGCTGATGCAGAATTGCCGGTAACCCTCAAGTACTTCCCAAATTCAGTATCTAGAGCCTTGAACTTATTACTAAGACAGGCTATAGAAGAATACGCAGTCCAGTCAATCGAGCAAGGTAACTGTAATTCAGAACTCCACACTGCACTCCAGAGATGCTTCATGTCCTGCACAGTAGAGGAAAAGATAGCTAGAAAACATTTTAGTTATCAGAAAAAAAAAAAGAGAAAGTTTTCTTTTAGTTTCGACTTGAAGTTAAAAATAATAACAATCCTCACAGAATTTATAATCACTCTTCTACCCACATGCAAAAGTTGAACACACACACACACACACACACATACACACACACACATCTGTGACAACTAAGCAGGAAGACACATTTCAAATATATCTTACAGCATCTTCTTAGACAGAATTTAAAACTCTTTGCAAAATGATATCACTAAGAAAAAATTAAACCACTATAAGATACAATAAAAAATATGAATTATTTGGGCACCCATAGTCTTCAAAATTAGCATTTTTAGAAATATAAATTAGTTGAAAATAACAGAACAAAAAAATTGAAGAATGAACAAACATCTCATTAAAATAAGAAAATTTTGAAATTAAAACATTATTTGTGTCTACCCTGAACTCACTAAGCAAGTCTTTCATTATGTTGGTCATCTCTTTCCTGACCTGGTCTATTACCTCTAGCCTGATGTTCTCTATTGCTGCGTCTGTCTGTTTTTGAACTTCTGTTGCTATCATCTCTGAGAGTTTGGTTGGGTGACTTCTGACATCCTCGATGTCATTGTCCTCTATATTTACTCTGGTTGGGCTGGGGGTCTGGGGTTGCGTTTTGGTTCTATGTCTGGTCATTTTCTTTGTATACATCTGTACTTTATCCCTCTTAGTTTGTTCTCCGAGTTGGTTTGATATTTTCTTTGTATGAGGTTACAAAAAGATAGGTAATAGCGTCCTCCTTGGGAATGTCTGTTTCTGAGGTTTCTCCTGGGTATATGTGTTTCTTGGTTCTTATGACCTTTAGTCCTCCAGGGTTATCTTCAATGACAAGGTCATGGTTGGCTACTTGGTAGTGGTGACTTCAGAGAGGGGAAGGGAAAAGAAAGTAACAAAGAAAAAAGCTGGGCGGGGAAATCCCGCGGTCAGGAGGCCCTGCCGCGCCGCTTTTGGGTGGCCGGGATGGAACCGAGAAGCTCCCTGCCGCTGGGGATCGCGATGGCACACCTCCAGCCCAGGCTGCAGTCTTTTGTTCCTCATTAAAACATTATTTATTATCATTAAAAATAAATTCAAAACCTAATAGCTTATACTTTCTGCATATGCTAAAAACCTTCCTGTAAATAATCTTATATATGCATACATATTTATTTTGGTAAAAATATTTTCATGCATACATCTATATGCACATTTTAATTTCTCTTGGTTAAAATCTAAGAGGGATACTTCTTTTCTTTGAGGGGTTTGCTGGGGATCAAACTCAGGGCCTTGCACTTGCTAGGCAAGCACTCTACCACTGAGCTAAATCCCCAGCCCCTAAGAGGGACACTTCTTGACTCCTGCTAGATTTACATTTAATCTTATAAGAAACAGGTTTAATCTTTTGCAAAATAGTTATAAAAGTTTTTCATGGCCGTCACTAACGTAAAAGAGCTCCAGGCATTCCACATTCTCATCATTTGGCAGTGTTAGTCTTTTTAATGTTGGCCATTCTAATAGAAGATATTTGATACATTTTTTCATATTACTGTTTCTCACCACAGGAGCATAATTAACTTTGCAATTCAGCATTAAGAAATATTAACATACATCATGGCATATATAAATTTTTAAAATAGACACAAAAGATAGAAGTCATATGATTTATTGTGGATGAAATTCTAGAAAATTCAAACTACCAGATGCACAGATTTCTGAGTTCAAGAATAGGGTGTGCCTTGAACAGAAAGAAATTTAAGGAAAATCTTGGTGATAGAAATATGCTATGCTATTTGATGCCAAGTGTGCTGATACACATCTCTAATTCCAGCACTATGGGAGGCTGAGGCAGGAGGATCAAAAACTTCAGCCCTGCTTGGGGAATTTAGTGACTTAGTAAGACTGTGTGTCAAATTAAAACAAATAAATACATAGCCTGGAGATTTTATCTCAATGCAAAGCCCCTTGATTCAATCCCCAGTCATGCAAACAAAACAAAACAAAATAAAATAAAGCAAAACAAATTCCCTCCCCATGTATAATTGACATAACTATTTTTTTGTAAATAGATAAATAGTACATTAAAATGCTTCACTAAAATTTACTTAAGGTGTTTTGAAAAGTTAAATATGAAGTTACACTGAGTTAATAGTCAACTAGAAATAAGATTTTATTTTTTTTAAGATTTTAAAAAATACTGTAGTTCAACTAAATACAGAAATAAAGCTATTAAGGCAAACAAAGATATCAGATGATTAAACTGAAGTGGAAAATATATTTCTATTTAGATTTTTTTGTTGTTGTTGTTGTTTTTGTGGTGCCGGGGATTGAACTCAGGCCCTTGGGCTTGCAAGGCAAGCACTCTAATCACTGAGCTAAATCCCAGCCCTTTCTATTTAGATTTTGAGGAAAAAGAAAAACTAACAGGTTTAAAACCCTATTTGAAAAGATCAACGACTTTTTAAAAGACGATTTTATACAATCATAAAATGTCTCAAAAGTAGGATAAAGCTAACTCATTTTATACAAGATTCTATTAGACATAGTAATAAACTAGAGAATTCAAAATACACTACAATTTTCATAAATGAAGGAAAAGAATTCGGACAGATTTCTCACATACTTTTTGAAAACATATACATAACATATAATTAAATTTGACTACTGAGGTTGGGGATTTAGTTCAGTGACAGAGTGCTTGTCTAGCAAGCGGAAGGCCTTGAGTTTGATCCCCATCAACCCCCCAAACATTTTTTGTTGCATTGAGTATAAAATGAGAGATTATCCTCATTTATTTTTGTGAAGACATAGAGAATTAAAACTATAAGTCAAAATAACAGAAAAATGGATTTGATGATTTTATGGGCTGTATTTTACCCCAGTCTCTATTTGTATGTTGAAGTCATAACCTCAGTACTTTAAAATTTCACCTAGTTAGTCCTCATTGGGGGGAAGGAATGCACTACAACTGGCACCCTTAGAATGAGGATAAACTTGGGCACAGACATACACAAGGCAAGATAATGTAACAGGAGAAGGTCATCTAGAAGTTAATGAGAGAGTCTTTGGATCGGCCCTTTCTTCTGTCCATCTTGAGCAACGAACTCTGCTGACACCTTGATCTCAGTCTTCTAGCTACCAATAGTGTGAAAAAATAAATATGCAGACTGAGTCATCCAGTCTGTGGTACTGTGTCATGGCAGCCTGGGAAAAAGGTAGTAATTGAAACTGAAATATTTTATGGAATTTTTACTGTTTATGAGAGGTGGGTAAATGTATGCTTTATTTTATCTTTCTTATATTAAACATTTACATTTTTCTTTTAAAGATGAGCCTTAAAGTAATAGAAATAGTGTATGACTTAAAAACCAGTATAAGACAAATAAATAATATGATATCTGTATAATAAATCCAAAATGAAGTGAGAAGAAGAATAAGCGTAGATAAATCTTGGAAAAGTTAAGATTCTACAACCACAAATGTAACAGTAATTATAACAAATTTAATTTAATTTTTATATTTATCTGAAAATTTTCAAACTAAGAAAAATGAAAAATTTATTAGACTCGCTTAAAATTTACTAGATCAGTATATCAAAAATCAGTTTAAATACCACATTGTTTCTCTGGTGTGAGAAACTGAAAGTGTAAATAAAGACTAAAATGTATTATGTTGGGAAAGGGAAGAAACTATTCAAATGGGAAGGGGAACAAGTGAGAAGGGAATGAACAGAGGGACAAGAGAAATAATAAGTAGAAGGAAAAAATGGAAACAGAGCTTTTGAAATAAGGAGGGAGGAGGGGGTGAAGGGAGGGGAGGGAAATGGGAAAAACAGAAGCAACAAGATTCCATTTGAATATTCTATAGCTAAGTATATATTTTTGATGTTTTTCTTGTTTGATTTATTGGACATTTTGGATCTGTGTTCCGGTGTGTTTTGTAAATTTTGGACAATTTCCAGCTATTATTATTTTAGCTCTTCTACTCTTCTCTCTTGCTTCTCCTGATATTCGGTAACAGGAGTCCCCAGTTCCTGGACTCCAGATATGTGGCCTCTTAGGAACAGGGCAGGACTAGTGAGCAAAGCATCATCTGTATTTACATTCGTTCCTCATCACTCCCATTATGACCTGAGCTCTGCCTTTTGTTAGATCGACAGCTATATTAGATTCTAATAGGAACATGAACCCTACTGTGAACTGTGCCTGCAAGGGATCTAGGTCACTCACTCTTTATGAGAATCTAATGCCTGATGATCTGAAATGGTGGTGCTATCCCTAGGGACTGTAATCATTATGTTTCACAAACTTATAATACTGAAAAAGGAAAACCTAAGAAAATTCTTCCCCTTCCCAAGTCTGTGGAAAAATTATCTTCCATGAAAATGATCCCTGGTACCAAAAATTTCGGAGACCACTCTTAAATGACACATACTACACATTTGATAGCTGCCCAGTAGGTCTTACATATTTTATTGTCTTTCCATTCATTCTTTATTTTTTTTTCTATTTGCACATCAGGTCATGTGGTTTCTAGTGACATAACTTTAAATTCACTGAATCTTTCCTAGTCTGTGTCTAGTATACTGATGAGCCCACCAAAGGCCTTTTTAAATTTCTATCTCAGTTTTAAAAATTATTATTAGTGGAATTTCTTTTGGAGTCTTTCTAGAAATTTTTTCTTCTTACATATATAATTTGTTTTAGTCTTATGTCTAGATATTCAATTACAGTCTTCAATACTTATACTTTAATAAGTATTCTTTACTTATACTTTAATACTTAAATAATACTTATTTTAAATTGCTGATTAGATAATTACAACACATGTACCATGTGTGGTAATGATTAATATGTATTCTTATTTGAGCTTTATCTATGCAGACTGTAGTTTTGCCTTTTAGTGTGCCTTATGATTTTATTAAGAGGCAAACATGTGTTAGTTAACAGTTGAATAGGCCTTTAGTGTGAGAATTTATACTTATCTGATTTGGAGTTAGGCTGTATTTAATCTTTACTGTAGCTATGGGTATCAAAGGCTTTGGTTTTTTCAGGTACCCTTGCTTTTCTTCTCCCTGTTGCCTTTGGCTAGAAATTTCCTGTTAAATAGAGGCTGTCTGGTAGCCACCTTAATTATAATCCACTCTTATATTGGGTCTCTGTTGTTGTATTGATAAGGTATTAGGGAGGAGAAGCATTTCATATTCTTATAATCGAATTCTCTCTCTCTCTTTCTCTCCTTCCCTCCCTCCCCCCCTGGGCTTTGACTTTCCCATTATATAAGACACAAAATTTAGTGTCGCAGGTCCAGGGTTTTAATAACTCTAACCCTTTGTCATATAATGCTCTAGTAATATATATTTTCCCTATTCACTGGCTTATGTTGTAGAGTACAAAATATCGTGGTAGTATTTCTTGTCTCTGGGCATAATGGTTGCTTTTCTACCTCCTTCTGCCCATATATTAGGTACATTTTCCCCTATCTCTCATTGTGGAAACCTAGTGGGTCTCATGGGAGGTAAAGCACAAAAAAAGTGTTCTTCTTACTCCCACCAAGATGGACCTCTCAAGAATTTCTAACTGAAGTTTCATCCTAGAATCCAGCAATTTTTCAATTGATAATAGTAGGGATCCCTACTTATTTTTGTGTTCTGCAGCTTCTGGTCCTTATAAACTGGTATTCCCTTTTCTCTACCTGTCTCAGTAGTTTTCAAAGTAGTGGTTTGCCCCTTGACCTCAATTCTCTGACAGATCTAAGAAGAGTTCTTAATTTTCAGGCTGATCAGGTTTTCTTTATTTTCATATCGTGAGAACAGGTATGACAAATCTCATATCCATTATATTTTGTTATGGAAAATAGAAGTCCAGTTTTCTCTCACATTTATGAGAATTTGTATACCTGTATGCATGAGAAATAATAGTAATAAAACAGACTCAATCAAGCTGACTTCTTCTGTTAATTCAGAAGGAGTTCCCCCCAAAAGTTACAACTTTGTGAGAGCAAAATAAGTTATTTTGGACACAGTTTATCCTCAGCTGAGTATATTAGTCATAGATTACAAGCACCTCCAAATGTACTATTGTGTCTTGTAGGGAATGAAATACCAGCTGTATAATATCCCCAATGAAACTTTGCTCTGAATCTAAGCATGAGTAGAATTTTGTGAAATAAACAATCTTTTAATAGCTTATTCTTCTGTGTTTTTTTCATTATCAAATCCAATATATATATTTCCTTGTATATGAATGATACACTGGTGAATAATCTGACCAAGATATTAGAGTTTACACTCAATCCCATGGCCATGATCAAGGACCAATTTTTTATGATTTTACTTGAATCCAGTGACAGAGACCTACTTCTGTTTTGTAAGAGCAATAGAAGCAACAAATCAATCCTGAATAAAATCTTATTTATATGGGATTTCCTGTTGCTTATCAGTGTTACTTGCTAAAAAATAGAACATATTTAGTAAGAAGCCTATTCACCTCATATAGCATTTTAAAAATAAAATTGTTCTTCTAATATTTATATTCATTGACATAAACTACATCTGCCATCCTTCCATTACCCAAAAAGGAGACAATCTATGATTTTTGTTCTCTCAGTCCTTAACTAAGTGCAACTAGAAGTTGTTTATTAGGATTTTCTCCCCCTTTACAAATCCACTCTTCATCTTGTTTGTTGGTGCATCATAAAACTGAAATATTTAAATAGCAGGAAGAATACACCATATGAGTTCTCAGCTCACCCTCGGTGATCTCTGAATCATAGTGATACTAACAAGAATCAGAACTTAATACATTTACCATTAATTTTTTAGCTTGAAAATGTAATACATTTATTTTACACTTGCTGTCAGGGATACATTTGCAATTGAAAAGGGTCTATAATTTAAATAAATATAATTGCTCCAATGGCAGAATTCTATAGAAAAAGTAGTAATAGAGGTACCATATGGAATCACATAGAAAAGAATTAAGCCAGAATTCTCCCTTGTTATTCTTTTTGTCTCTGTAATGCTCTAAGAAGTCAAATAAGTGAAGGTATGTAAATAAGGTGTTATAGAATGTCACTCATCATCTGCAAAATCTGAAAAAAATGACCAAAATAATCTAGTTGTAAATGCATGAAGATAAAGTCCACTGCACTCATACAGGTCTCTGTCCCTGCTGACAGAATCTGCAAGTAGAAATTTTCCATATTTTTGCCAGTATACCACTTCATCATCAGTGGCAATTGTCACTAATATTACTGAGTGTCTCCAGGACACTGATCATCTGGCAAACAGGTAAACATGGAGCACGGGCAATTACCCATGCTTCATTGTCCATTATCTCTGGAGAGATTTACTACAATCATTTACCTACTATAGATTTTGATTATGTTTTTATCTTCAGGATGAATTGAGCTTTTCATTCCCAAAGAACTATAGTTCCTGACTGTAACCATATTTTTTACTTGTTTTTGTCTCTGGCTAGGGAATCCAACATATGCCCCAAGTGACAGTAATTTTACTGACATTCTTAATAGAGAAATTTGAAAATTCTTACATTTACCAATAAACTTCTTTTTAACCTACCATCTTCAAATCTTAATAAAAATAAATAATACCAATGATGCTTTAAAATGGTAGTAGTGGGTTTATTCATCACACTTGGACTTTCTTGGCCAAAACTATTGCCTCTGCCTATCGCGTTGATTATATCCATCCATACTGTTCAGGTCTGCTGATTTTCACTGGGAAATATGATACTATAAAGCTGGATATTTCATTCATTATTTTGAACTCTAACCTACCTCAGGAACATGACAAAAATTATGCTGAAATTCATGCAATGTGTCTCCTCTTATTATCAACATGTACAAACTTTCCTCCTTCACAGAACTGCAATGTGCCCTAGATGACCTAATGTGAAAGAACCTGTCTTCTGAAAAATATACCAGAAGGAGAAATGCTTTAGAATCATGCTGAAAAAGACCCTATTAAATACTTTTGAACACTAAAGCAGCAGTTAATCTTTAGAGTATTGATCCATGGCTAAATGTGTCCTAGCCAAAAAGATATAAGACACAGTCTGCCATTATATCAGAAAATGTAAAACTAAGAGTCTTAATACTCCTTTAGAGATAGATGTCTTTGGGTGGTGTATCAGTCACAGTTTAGTCAGAAAGAAACCACATAATAATTTAAACAGGGAAAGGTCAATATAAAGAATTATTAACTAGAAGAAGGGATTGGAGTAATGTGGGATTGGCTAATAAAATAAAAATAACCCCAAAGAATATAAGACAAATCCTAAATCTAGAATTTATTGGAGAGGGCAAAGCTGCAGCTCAGAGAACGGCAGAGAAGTTGTTATGGTGCTTGCTGGATGAATTTCTGAAAATGTGGTCTCTGGAGCTTGCTGTTCATCCTCAGGGTGCTGGAGATAGCTGGGGGCAGGCTGGTAGAGAATTAATGTTTGGGGTGGGAAGATCTGAAAGGAAGCTGTTGGTTTTTGGGCATGAATACACGCTACGTGCTGCTGCAGTGGATCCTATAGAGCCTACGCGGACTGCAGAAACCGAGTGTTAGGGAAACTGCGTGTATTTGAGGGGCTGGAAAGAGGAGAGAAAACTTTGTGTGACTGCCATCCAGAAAATATCTTCACCCAGGAATTTTGAGTTAAGACAGTTTCGTGACATCAACAGCTATTGACAGGCTTCCATTTCATGTCTTATTTGGCTTGTTTTGATTCTTTACTCTTCTAGTCATTTTAATTTCCCCTTTGCTGAAATATAGTTATAGGTTGTTGGGATCCTAGCAATGATAGTTACACTATCACTTAAACCTTAATTGTAATATTTAAAATTATCTACTTTGTGTTTAGTTTTTCTCGGGTGTGGGAGTCCAAATATTGGCCTAATTTTTTAAACGGTAACTAAATATTAAATCAAATAGTACAGGTTTGCACATATTTTTCTCTTAGTGCCAGATAACTCCTTTTAGAATTAATGAATTATTAAAAATTGACTTTATAGGTATTTGCACTCAAATATTATTCTCAAAGATGTCAAATACCAAAAAACAAAACAAAACAAAACAAAACAAAAAGTCCAAAAAGCTAAAACCATTACCATGTCATATCTATCCAAAGAACAATAATAAAAATAAGACTCAGGCGCCATTTTTAGAAGTTAACCTATATAATCAAACCTTTATGAGCTATAGCTAAAAAAAAAATAGAAAAATGCGGCATGTACTTCACAACTGTCACCGAAGTTTACTGCCTATAGAAACAGCCTGTGTAAGTTTTCAAGTTTACTTTTTGAGATCTAAACTTTAATTTATTTTATTATAGGTCTTTTTTACATTGTGCCTACCTAGGCTCTGAACTATCTCCGAATATCACACTGTAAAACATAAGAAGCTCAGTAGGGCAATTTTGCCTGGAAAAAGTCATTGGGTAGCCCCTCAATGTCTTTTATGACACAAATATTCATTTGTTATCAAATATAAATTGAATATATGTGTTATTTTTGCAAACTGCTCCAGAATCAAGGAAAGTCCCTTATGTCACTCATTTTCACTTAGGATTTTCCTTTATTAAGTAAAAGAGAAAAAAAATCTCCATAAATTAAATCAGAATGTAAAAAGAAAAACAAAATAAAAAGCTGAGTTCTGAGGTTCAGAACTGTACCACTCAAGAGAAACCCTGAATGACTCTTATTTTCTAATTTCCTAATAAAAAGACATGGGAAATGGGAAAAAAAATTGACATACAATTGTTCAGTATTAGCAAAGCTTAAAATATTTCGTTGGGGGTATTATAACTTCTCATTAAACAAATGAGAAAGAGACAATATAGAGAAGATATTATGTTTTCAAATATCTGTTATGTGGCTATTACACTTAAACCTCTCCTGGAATTTCTCATACTTTTAATATTATTAATAAGATCTGTAGAATGGAAAAAATCTATAAAATTAAACCATTTACCGATTCTGACCAACATCTTCAAATATATTTCCTGAACAAAAATATTATTATTTTATACACAAATATCCACATCTGCTCCTATCAAAACTGCCACACTGAGGACTAAATTTATTAGTCTTTAATATGTGACTTTCAAGGAACATATTCCAACAATAGAATCCACCTTTTTAAATTACTGCGATCTTTGAGTTAATTGTATTAGGATTTGAACAGTGTTTAGATTTTTTGTTGCTATTACCACCTTTGGAGTACTACAAACTTCAAATACTTCTAAGAAATACTCAGCCATTTGTACTTTGTAGTAATCTGTTTTTCCTTAGATTTCAGATTACTTAGTGGTCCTGTAATCTCAGCTTTATTATGAATTCATAAAGAGTTGTGTGTTTTGATTGTTATTTGGATATATGTGGGAATGATTCTAATTTAAGCTTCCTGAAGGGCTGGGGATTTAGCTCAGTGATTAGAGTGCTTGCCATGCAAGCACAAGGGCCTGAGTTCGATCCCCGGCACCACAAAAAAAAAAAAAAAAAAAAAAAAAAAAAAAAAAAAAAAAAAAAAAAAAAGCTTCCTGAAAACTAAGTAGAAACTAAAAGTTTATCAAGGCTAACTAATTTTCCACATTATATAAGCAATATTTCTCAGCACTCTGTAAAACACATTCCATCTTTTTTCTATTTACTAGACATTCTAAATATACCACACATCAAGTTTATATAGATATGTGATTTATTATTCACTTTTTTTGTCTCTGGGATAAAATATTTGATAAGCATAACATAAAAGAAGAAAGAATTATTATGGCCCATGGTTTCTGACGTTTCCTTCAAGGCTTAGCTGAATACAAAGCACAAGCATCATGGTAGAAGAACATGGCAGAGGAATACCATTCACTTCAAGGGAACTGGAAGCAAACAAATTCTCAGTGACCCACATCCTCCAACTAGTACTCACCTCCTAATAGCACATTAAACTCTGAACTCACCAATTAACCCACTCATGAGCAGAGCACCTTGATGATCCAATCGCCTTTGAAAAGCCCCATTTTTGAAAACATAAGCATTTATGGCACATTTTAAGTCAAACCATAACACTTTATCTCTATTTTTATTTATTTATTTATTTATTTTTAAAATTTTTTTGGTTTTTTTGTGGTGCCGGGGATCGAACTCAGGCCCTTGTGCTTGCAAGGCAAGCACTCTAATCACTGAGCTAAATCCCCAGCCTATCTCTATTTTTAATATTGTGACACATTCATCCTGTGATCTAAAGCAGAATCAAGTGTTTTTAATAATCTAATTTCATAGAATTTCTTTACATTTAGTAAGGCAAACACCATTTTTTGCTTTTATTCTCCAAGTCAATGGAAATCCAGAGGACTTAATCCCTTTTTTGGGTTTTTTTTGAAAGATATGTTCATTTCAAAATGAAATAGAAATTAATTTCACTGGAAAGTCTACTCATTTTTAAAATTGTTTTGAGGAAATTAAAGTCATATCATTGAAGAACACAGTTTCTGTGCTAGGAATTCATCAGCTTCTTTTCCAGATTAAATCTCTGGATTTCTGCGTTCTGTGCCATGTCTGGAGGCTGACCTCCATATAGTGCATAAATTGGGATCAGTCAACAACAAACCACATATATAATGGCCCATAAGACTTTAACATAGCTCAGGAGTGTGGTGGGCTGTGCCTCCTAGGTTTGTATAAGTACATTCTACAAAGTTCATTCAAAGAAATTGTCTAAAGACAAATTTCTCAGAATATAATCCCATCATTAAAGATAAATAATTGTGTTTCTTCTCTTAATACATACAATTTGAATAGGTTGCTTGCCAGGTACACCTTGATTTGAAATTATTTTTTTCTTAAAATCTGGAAATTTTGAATATCATTTCAAGTTATTCACTGATGTGCCTACATATTGCAAAAGTCTATCATCTTGGGGTTTATTTTATAGACTTTAATTCTTTGCAACTCAGATTTAATAGAAATTACAATGAAGACTTTAGTGTCTTAGTTCAAAACTTAGTGTCTTAAATTTCTCGATCTCTTCGCCACTCTAAACATGGCCTTATTCCCAGTTCTTGTTTCGAAACTACCAGTGTCAGAAATATAACTCCTCCAACAACTCAAGCCAAATATTTACCTTTGTGTGGCCACGACTGTTAGCGTTCTGTCTCACTTCACCTAAATCCAACTGTTCTCTGAACCTAGAGAGAAAACTAATTAATACAACAAATGTTTCACACTTTCTCATTCAACTGCTTATTAATCCAACAAATACTCACCATATATTTACTCTGTATGGAGTACATTCTTGTCAGTAGAAATAAAGCAGTATACAAAACAGATAAAAGTGTATACCTACTTGCTAAGTGGAAATAATAAACTGGTAATAAGGTAATAAATAGAAGATAATAAATAGGAGTACAAATATTGAAATTGAGGAGATTTTATATATGCTGGCATAAAAAGGCCACACTGGGAATATAACTTTAATAACTTTGCTTATAGAAGTGTTATAGAGTAAATGACACATATTTAATGGTCAGAATTTAATGACTTTTGCCATATGAAAATCCTCATGAGAGTATCACCAAGTCAAGATTATAAAAATGTTAATTCTCCCAAATATTTATTCATGACCCTATGTAACCTATTTCTCCCTTTTCTTATCCCCCATTCCCACTTACCTACTTTTCATCTATATTGATAAGGTTTTCGTTTCTAGAATTCACATAAATTTATTCATGTTGTATTGATTGATTATCTGACTAATTTAGCATAAAACTATCGAGATTAATCCATGTTGTGTGTGTCAGTAATCCATGCATATGTTTGGATAATTAGTATTTTGGTGCACTGAATGGTACACAGTTTGTTAGTCTAACTCTTAAGGAACACATTTCCTTTTAGCTTATAGTTACTAAAAATAGTGACTGATGTGAAACTTACATGTGAAAACTCATGTAAAATTCATGCATGCATGTCCTTTGATAATTGTCCAGTATATACACACACACACACACACACACACACACACACACACACACACACATATATAATTGCCTGTAAGTCTTGAGAAATGTTGTATCACTCCATGTTTCCACCAGCACTTGTTTCATATGTCTGAGTATAATATTTACAGTTAGGGTTAATCTCTTTAAAATGCAACTACTCATTTGAATGACTACTGTTATTTTATTATGGTTTTAATTTACATTCCTTAAATATTAATTATACTGAGTATATTTTCCTGTGTTTTCGCTTATTTTCTCTTTGTACGATGCCACTCACATTGCCTAGATTACTGTCTGCATAAATTAGACAACCCAAGTAGTGCAAGTCGTATGTCACCCTTTCTGCCTCATATGAAGGGGCCTGGTAGGAGTAACAGGTCTTGAAGCAAAGAAGTATAGATTCAAAATGATCATGATTGTAAATGGCCTCAGGGAGGGACCTCTTGCTGTCTCAGATTAATCCCTTTCAAGTGGAGATGAAGAGCTCCTTGCCCTCCATGGTGTTGCGCCCTCTTCTCCATTCAAATACTTTACTTGTTGAGTTTGGATTTAGTGTCATCTCTAGTTTCCTTAAGGTATCCCTGTTTATCACCACTCTAACATAAAGAACCCCATAACTTCTCTGTCAATTCACTCATTTTTATTTATGGACATTATGGATCTGGGAGTTCATCTTTCAGGATAATTCAGCCAGCTGCAGTATAAAAAAGAGTTAAATAACTTGCAGCAGTCTCGATTTCACCTATAGGTGATGAGGGTCACTTTTACAGCACAATGCAGAATGTTTAAGTCATTTATGTGACTTATATTCACATAAATATTATACTCAGACATAATGTGTGAACTGGGAATTCAGATCGCTGAGTTCATCTATTTTATCCACCACTTTTTCCAGAGACATAAGGAACAAGCAACTAACCTTATTCTATTATTAGTGTTCTAAAAATGTTCAAAAATGTGATACACAAAGTTATCCAGTTTTTTGCTTCTCACAAATTATCGATTAGGAATATCCATTGGAAACACTCCGTATGCCTCTACTGCCATACCATGCTCCACCAGAGCTCACTTTTCCTGCCATAAATAGTCATTAGCCTATCTAAATAGAATCAGATTAGAAAGCTGATTTAAAAATTCAAGGTCCAATTCAGGAAACTTGCCCTTAAATTTTATTCCACTAGAACCATTCTCTAAACAAAAATCTTTTATTTTGGACTCTCCAAAGAAACAATGAATGGTGTGTGTGTGTGTGTGTGTGTGTGTGTGCATGCGTGTGTGTGTTTATAACTTCTTACAAGCAATTCGCTAATGTGGTTAAAGGGGTTATAAATTCTCAAGATCTGCATCTTGGGGACCTTAGAGATTTGTAAACTGATAACTTTAGGACTTTAAGGGAAATGAGAATTATTTCTAGAGATTTGCATTTCTTAATAGATTACTCATATCTGGTAAAATGTCATTTTCCAATAGTCTTAGATGGATTGGGCATATACAATACTGCTAGTAAGTATACAATACTGGTAAATACCATTTTTGTTAATACATACAGTGTATGATTTAGAATACTAAATCTTGCCCAATTTTATAAGTAAAAATATCTTGAAATGTATAAATTATGACTATTTTAGTCAAAATTAACTTAAAGAATTCTTAATTTACTTAAATATGCTGCTAGATACAGTAGAATTCAGGAAAATCACGTTTTTACACACTAACATATTTACACCTAAGGAGAAGTATTGATTTCATTTGTAGTTGGGAAAAACTAACATATTCAAAAATTTTAGTGATTTAAAAGAAAGGAAATCATTATGCATTATAAATACAATGTTTATGAACAAATTATTCTTTTACTACTATATTTAGAAATTGTTGTTCATAATGTTTAGAATATCAGATTTTTCAACACATTCTGAACAATGTATTTTCTCTAATTTGATTAGTTAATATAAATCTAATCATGGACTTGCTATCGTATTAAAATTTTAAATAAAAGCTGTATTTTTGATTTTGGACTTTGTTAAATGTTGTATTGTCAAAAAAGTACAATTTCCTCAGAGTTCTTTTTTTCTTCATAATCACTTCAAGTATCCCAAATATAGAGATGTTGCTATTACAGTTAGAATCAGATCCTTACCTACAAAATCCCTAAATTTCCAGATAGTGATAGTTAATTATAAAAAATTAAAAGTGTAGCTAAAAACTGCCATCTCCATTGAAATTTTTGAGCTAGAAAGGATTGCCTTCTCATTTCCTATCATTCTTCATCTTTTCTGGCTTGTACCCTCCTGGCTTCCTGAATTAACTTTCTTCTATCAGTTTGACTGTTTATTTTTTAGCTTCCTCTATTTCCTCAGATACCATCTATTTGCTATTTACTTCAAGTATTTATTTTGTTCTCTTTAATTGGCTGTGTAGACTCCCTATGTACTCACTTTTGCAAAATAGTTATCTCGACAAACTTTATTTATAAACCCAGGTCATACATCTATTACAGTATTTAAACAGTAAAATCCATCTGTGCACTGATCGCATGCATACGACACAAACATCTGAAGATCAATAAGCTTAAATTCATCATTTTTCTTTGTTTTCAAGAATTATCTTTGGTCATTCTCTATTGTGGTTTATTTATTGAAAACCATCTATAACTTCCTGTTTAACTACAATATTAAAATATGTACTGAGGTTTCTAATCTTTGAAAAGGTTTTATATACATTTTCTTCTATTTTTTCTCATTCATCATGTCAGACCTGATCATTTTATGAAGACTTTTGTTAAATTTCTGAATTAATCTCACAAATTCAGCTTCGAAGCGGTTGGTTACTTTGGTGTTTCCAGAATACATTTTATATGTAAATAACCATCAAATATTATATTTCACTTAATACTTATGTCAAACTTTATCCTTCTTATAGGATTAATGTTGTAACTAATAATAATTATTAAAATACAACCATGCTTTAGAAAAATTAAGGTGATATAAAATATATCATCTCACAGATATTTTAGTAAGTCATCTTTTAGCTTAAAACATTTCAAAAAAAACTTCAGATTCTGGAAATGACAACGTCTAAGTTATTGTTCTAATCTGGCTAATGTTTAGTAGTGAAGCTGTGTGAAAAATCTGCTAATAAATTTTAAAGACGTTATTTGAAAAATGAACAGGCATTTTACATGCCCTCAAATATCCCTTCCAGCTTGAAATATTTGTACTTGTTTTTAAGATGAGTCCAATCACATGTATTAGAAAAGTCTATTAAATATCCTTCGTATACTAATAATATTCATGATTATGTTCCATAATCAGATAATTAAATTATATTGATCTAAGTGTTCAAATATCTTTGGTGAATTTAGTGTGGATATAGATTGAAAAAAGAAACTGAAACTATTTCTCTTTTCATTATTGAACCATTGTTTTGTCTTCAGGCACTACTTAGGTAAATGGACCCCATCTTTTCTCTCATCTATCCAAAAGACCTTTGCCTCAGTACTAGTAAGTATTTTATATTCAATATGTCTCCAATGTTGTAAAACTGAATCATATAAAATCAGTCCTATTTGAACAATTTTACACTGCTATGCCTGACAGTGCAAGAAATAACTGGAAAATGAATGTTGTAATTCAGTTTCCTCCTGCAAGAAAATTATAACACAATCACTTCTGAATATCATTTAAAAACTTTCAGTTAATTTTCAGGAAGTTCTGTGGGCTACTTCCTGCTTTCTGTCTTTGTATACAAATGATAGTACCATACTTTTGAGTAATTATTTGTAAATTCCTATATTACAGAATGATAAATTGCACAACTAGCGAGAAAGTCATTGGAAGGTCCATTAACATTTTGAACTTACATACAGGAGAGAAGAAAATGGTGAAAGGGAAAAGTACAAAATACAAATGAGAGAGAGAGAGACAGACAGAAAGGACAGAGAAGAGAAAGGTGGGAGAAAGGAAGGAAGGGAGGGAGGAAGGAGGAAGGGGAGGGAGGAAGGAGGAATGGAAGGGAGGAAGGAAGAAATGAAGGGAGGGAGATCAATTGCAGGTAGATTACAATTCAAAGTGACTTACAAAGTGGTGTGTATAAACTCTGTTAACTTCAGTTAAATATTTCTTAGATGGTTGGATGAGTGATTAGGGCGAGTTCTATTGCCCTGGCATATTTATAGTAATGCACCTGTGGCCAACAAATAACCAACTATTTATATTTTATTCTCTTACTCCTATATCACAGATTGCCACATCAATTAAATCAGCCACTAAAGTCGTTTTATTTATTTATTTATTTATTTATTTATTTATTTATTTATTTATTTTTTTGGTGCTGGGGATAGAATTCAGGGCATTGTGCTTGCAAGGCAAGCACTCTAATCACTGAGCTAAATCCCCAGCCCTAAAGTCGTTTTAGATAGTCACAAAATTACACTAGTTAAACCATAGAACTTCCATTCCTTTAATGAGTTTATTTTATGTGACCATACATTTAAAAATAGGTAGCTTATTTTCATTTCTAATTCTTGTCCATGTTAATTTATCCATACAGTCAATAGGTTTAAATAAAGGCCAGCAAATGGTGTAAAAAACAAACAAACAAACAAAAAAAAACAAACCTGAGTTATATTAACTAAGACATACTACTCCTAAACTTTTCATAATGACATCTATTTCTGGTATCATTAAAAAAAACTTAAATGAAAAGCTGTGGAAGTAAAATCTCTCTATTCTATTTGAAAAGACATACTCAAAAGGACCTCATATTCAAACTTTCATTCAATTACCTTTTAGTAAAATTTCCAAAATGCAACCTATCATTCATTGTGTCAAATTAAAAATAAAATGTGACAGATTTTTACACTTATAAGAAATGGTGGAAATTAATTACATTTTATTTAGATATTTCCTTTATACACTTGATTCCAATGAATTTCTCAAAAGTATTTCATTAAAATATATAATGTTTGTTATTTGGATGTTTGAGATATATAATTGCTAATATTAAATTTTGTCATGAGCTGGTTCATTACATAAACTTTAAAGACTGGTTACATAAAGAGTGACCTACTCATTTTCCCTGTGTTCTGAAAGCTAGTAGACAGTTAATATGTTTGGACAACACTAGGTCCTGACATGGACAGTGACTCATGATGTGTCTAAATTAACTAAAATTCCTATGCTTTTCTTTTTTATTTTATTCCTTGCTGCTAAAGTTAACCATGCAACCTAGTTCTAGGCAATGGGCAGTGTAGGGAAATCTTATATTGATAGAGCAAATGTTAGAAAAACTTCTCCTTCCTCGTGAAAGAAAGGGTCATGCTACCACAACTTTCTCTAAATACATTATTTTTAAATTTTATTTCCAAGAACATGTATTGGTACATTGTATACATAGTGATCACATTCATTGTAGTTAATTTGTGCCTGTACATGATACATTTTGGTTCCCCCTCTTCTTCCCTACCCCTCCTTTCCACTCCCCCCCTTCCCTATTTACAGTAGTTTTATTTACATTTTTCCCTTTTTTCCCCTTTCTTTTCTTTATCCTTTCCTTCCTTTCCCCTTCCTGCCTTTCTAATTCTCCTCTTTATTGAGCGTTATCTTTCTTTTACTTAGTATCTATTATACTTTTCTGTCCTTATTTATGCTTACGATTTCTCATACCAGAGAACCAATTCGATATGTACTCATGAGTGTTTGATTTTTTTCACTTAAGAGTGTGTTCTCAAGGTATATCCATTTACCTATAAATATCTCAAGTTTATCCTTTTTATGGCAGAGTAATACTCCATTGTAAAGAAAAACCACATCTTTAGCCGTTCGGTTGTGTAGCTGGATACAAAATCAACACTCAAAAATCAACAGCATTTCTATATACAAATACTAAACTCACTGAGAAAGAAATTAAGGAAGATACACCTTTTACAATAACACAAAAAAAAAATGAAATACTTAGGAATCAATCTAACAAAGCAAGTAAAAGATCTTTACAGTGAAAACTATAGTACTCTAAAAAAGGAAATTGAAAGGGATGTCTCCAAATACATTTTATGCCTGACTGGTATCTGACTTAGAGGCCTAGAATTTTGACATGAGTCTTGCAAACCTAAGGAATATAATCTGAAGACATTTGCTAAAGTATTGTTGAATTGCTGAAACAGTATCATTGGCTCTCTATAAACAGACTTCTTGGTATTAGGAAATATTAATCTTTAAGTCACCACTAATTGGATTTTTTAGTTGTTGTTTTATGCTTTCCAAAGATATTTGGCAGAAGTATTATTATTATGGCACTGGTATTTGAAAGAAGTCTATCTAATATTTTTAAATCAAATATGTGGCTCTCAATTGTGATGTAGTGTCTATGACTCTCTTAGGAGGTCCCTGCCCTGCTTGGACTCCATTAATTTTGCCCCTACATTCATAAGCATCTTAAAGACTAAATTTTCTTGGTTTTCTTAGACAGCCAATAGGCACAAAACACAAAGGCTTTTATTATTTTGAAATGTGTACTCTGTTGTAATAAATGCCATATTTAAGTAATATATAAATGAAGAAAGGATGCCAAAAAAGTTGCTAAGGAAAGCTACTCAGTTCTTCACATTATCATAAGGCCTCCCTGTTATTATTTTCTATAGTTTGAAGATATCTCTTGCTGTGAGGAAAGTAGTTAATGGCAAACACTGGAATCATCAATGAATCAAACTTACCAGCCACACTGTATTGTGTAAGAAGCTTGGAGGAAGTCTCCAGTTTAAATAAAAGATTAGTGGATCAAAATTCCCCTTAAAACATCAAATTAACTTTTAAATCATAAGTTCCAGCTCACAAGAGCTTAGGCTTGAAAGGGATGGGAAAAACAACACATGAGTTTTCACAAGTTATTTTAAAAATTAATTTTATTGGTATATTTTGATATACATAATGATCACATCAAGCATAGGGAATTTGTACCTGCCCATAATTTAAATAAACTAAAAATACCATTAACCCTAGAAATGAACCTCCAAATTTAATCACACAACCAACCCATCTGCTAACGACTAACACTAATCCTCCATAAACTGGTGAAAGCTTGGCAGATAAGCCAACAAACCCTAAACCAAATAGTACACTTAACAAGAATACAATATTTAAAGTCATAATTCCTACATGGAATTTAACCATGACTGATGATATGAAAAACCATTGTCGTGATTCAACTATAAGAACTAGTGACAAACATCTGAAAATCTCACCCATTAATTAAAATCATCAACCACTCATTCACTGTTTACCCACTCCATCCAATAGCTCAGCATGATGAAACTTTGGGTCACTACTAGGAATTTGTCTGATCCTACAAATCGTCACTGGTTTATTCTTAGCAATACACTACACCACAGACAGAGCAACAGCATTTTCATCAGTTACAGATATCTGCTGAGGTGTTAACTATGGCTGACCAGTCCAATATCTTCACGCTAATGGAGTCTCAATATGTCTCATCTGCTTATATCTCCATGTAGGTCGAAGACTCTACTATGGATCTTACACATTTATAGAAACCTGAAACACTGGAGTACTACTATTATTTACAGTAATAGCTACTGCCTTCATAGGATACGTTCTCCCATGGGGACAAATATCTTTCTGAGGTGCTACCATTATTACCAACCTTCTATCAGCTTATATTGGAACTATCCTCGTTGAATGAATTTGAGGAGGCTTTTCAGTAGACAAGGCAACCCTCACATGATGCTTCACCTTCCATTTTATTTCATCTTTTATTATTACAGCCTTAGTCCTTATTCACTTATTATTCCTGCACGAAACTGGATCAACTAATCCATTTGGGATTAATTTAGACTCAGATAAAATCCCTTTCCATTCTTATTATACAATTCAAGATATCCTAGGCCTTCTATTAATGCTCACAGTACTATTAACCTTGTTTCTATTCTCCTCAGACCTCCTAGGGGACCCAGACAACTATACCCCAGCAAACCCCCTAAACACACCTCCCACATATTAAACCAGAGTGATATTTTCTCTTCACCTATGCTATCTTATGCTCAATTCCTAACAAACTCGGGGGAGTCTTAGCCTTAGTCTTCTCTATCCTAATCTTAGCTCTCATTCCCGCCCTACATATATCAAAACAACAAAGCATATCATTCCACCCCCTCAGTCAATGTTTCTTCTGAATATTAGTAGCTAACTTATTTATCCTAACATGAGTTGGAGGACAACTAGTCGAATACCCATATATCATCATTGGGCAACTAGCATCCATCTCTTACTTTTCTATTCTACTAATTATAATACCTCTAACAAATGTTATAGAAAACAAACTACTCAAATGAAGAGTCCTTGTAGTATAAACATTACTTTGGTCTTGTAAACCAAAAATGGAGATATACTCTCCCCAGGGCACAATCAATGAAGAAGAAAACAACTCCACCATCAGCACCCAAAGCTGAAATTCTTATTAAACTATTCCCTGAAATCCCTTCATATAATGTAATAAACATACTCCTTATGTAAGTTGTGCATTAATGAAAGTCCCCATTAATTAATGTACTAGTACTATACGTGTATAACCTTACATAAACCATAATATGTGTAATCAACATTAAAATAACTGCCCCATGTATATAAGCAAGTAAATTAAACTAAGATTTTATGCAAACCATTCAACTCTTCACTCACACAAACAGCTCACCAATAAGACAGTGAAAAAACAATGATATATCCGTTATCTGTTATTAACTCATTTCAGTCAAAAAAAGTCCTTGTCAATATGTCTATCACTGTCCAATAATTAGTCTCTTCATCTACCACCCTCCATGAAATCAACAACCTGCTAGACAGGGATCACTCTTCTCGCTCTGGGCCCACAACACGTGGGGGTTTCTATTCAGTGACATTTAAAAGACATCTGGTTCTTATTTCAGGGCCATAACTATCAAAAATCGCCCACTCATTCCTCTTAAATAAGGCATCTCGATGGATTAATGTCTAATCAGCCCATCATCACACATAACTGAGGTTTCATGCATTTGATATCTTTTTAATTTTAGGGATGTTGTGACTCAGCTAAGCCGTCCAGGCATGGTATTCAATTCAATTGCAGCTGGACTTAGAAATTAAATACTCTCGGCTCGCATAGGATTATTTCAGTTGTGACTTCTTTTAACGCTCGAAGGACAGAAGACCATTTTACACGTACACACATGTACACGCATGTACACACACGTACACACATGTGCGTGCACGTACATACATGTACATGCACATAATTTGTACCTGCACATAATTTTTTCCTCATTCCTCTCCCCTCCATTCAGCCTTTCTTTCTCTTATTTACAAAAGCTTTGTTTCCATTTTCCTTCTAATCTTTTTACCCTTTTCCCTTTCTTCTCTTCCCCTTCTCCTTCCCTTGTTTTACGCTCATTTGAACAGGTTTTTTTGAATGTGTGTGTGTGTGTGTGTGTGTATACACTCATGTACATGTTTTTAGTTATGATCTATCTGGTTGGCGAATAATTTCTTTCTTATCCATTTACTACTATTATTTCTGAAATAGGAATTTGTATATAAACTTACTTGAAAAATCTACAATGTCTAGTGTAAGTACTAAACATTTCATTTGATTCATATTTATTTTTAAATTGTATATTACTTGAACAGAAAATTTTGACCAGTCATACCAATTTTATTTATTTATTTATTTAAATTTTGGGGGTGCTGGGGATCGAACTCAGGCCTTGTGCTTGCTAGGCCACTTGAGCGAAATTCTCAGCCCTGCCAATTTTAATATGAGTACAGTATGTTTAATTTTACAACTTCCACAAGCTCATTTTTTATAAGTATGCCATATATATATGATCTGTATTTTCATTTTTTGTCTAATTCATATAATATCATGTGTATGCTTTATTTTTGAAAAAGAAATCATAGAAAATATTAATATTGATCAACAATAACATTATAATTCCTGTGATACTATAATATAAATTAAAATAAGTAGAAACCAAATAGAATAATTTGAAATTTTGAAGGTTTAATTTTGTCATATTTTCTCAAATTCACAAAGGTTTTGGATAACCAGAGACAAATACAGTTAAATTTTAAAAAAATTATTGTATATAATTATCGACATAGGGGATGGGGATTTAAGTCAGTGGTAGAGCGCTTACCTAGCAAGCACAAGACCTGAGTTTGATCCCCAGCACCCCTTGCTTAAAAAAAAAAAAAAGACGTAAAACCTTTTTTCAACAAGCTTATATTTCTCAAGACGAATAAAAGAAAAGCATATAAATAACTTTAATAAACCTTGATTTCTGATGAACAAATTAAAAAAATAACTCTTAAAAAACTTTTGTTATTAGTTTTAGTCCAAATCTAATGACTTCTATTTGCTGCACAGATCTTTAAAGTAATTATAACAAAATACGCCTGCATTGGTAATCGATATTCATCAAGAAACCTTGTTGGTTTTAACGGAACAATGACAAAATAGATATTCATTTGCTGAACTAAACGTTTTTAGCTAAATGACAGGATTAGAAAAAGATTATCATCAATTAGGTGTAAATTATGTATTATAGACTCTTCACTGCATTAACATCACATCCTACCAGAATTTAGGAAGAATGTTTACTTGTTAATAATTATTACAGTAATTGTTAGCCCAATGCACTGGTAATTATTTTACTAAAATACTTCAGATAAACTTAGAGTCTCACTAGTACTTAAACATAGTTCTAAAATCCTAATTAACAACTTAAAGAAGGGACTACCTCATGACTGCATTCAGAGACTAGGTGAAATTTAAGATCCTATGACAATCTTAGGGATTTCACAAAGGAAAAATTGGAATGCTTGATTATTTTATTAAGCCTCTTCACTAACGTACATAATCATTGCCCATTTCCTGTATTTTCTAAATATTTATGGAATTCACCTGTCTATTTTTATCCTATGTTTTCAACTTTAGCCAAGATCTAATCACCATATTCATAAACATGAGTAAGACCCTCCCAAACAGTTTGCTTCTAACATTTTCCACTTACAGTTCTTTCATTATGTCTGCTCTCTGGCTACTTTTACTAAATTACAAATGTAATTATTCATGTTTGTGTTATGTCAGTCACCACTTTGTTGCCCTACACAAAATCTTTAGATGCAGAGCATAAGAGATGGTGAATGATTTAGACACTGTCTGTATTTCCATTTTGATACTCTGCTCTGATGTGTCACCATTTTCAGTTGAGAAACTCGTTGTGTTTCTGAACATGTGACACTGGTTAAGCAAAGGTGTTTTAAGAAGTGAAACATGATTTAATTCTTAGAAAATGAATGTAATCTGGTTGACATCAATTATAAAAAATATGTGATTTTCATCAAATTCATACTTTCTTTTTTATTAAATTTAGTGTACATTTTAGATACATATAATGATCACATTTATCATAGGGAATTTGCACATGTGCCTGATGTATCTTGATTTTGCTCTTTTTTTCTTTTTTCTCTCCCCTCCTTTCCTTATTTAGAAAATTCTATTTCCATTTTTTCCTTCTTTTCTTTTTTTTTCTGTTGCTAGCTCCTCCCTCCCCCATTCCTAGTTCTCTTTCGCATTTGAACATTTTCTTTTTATTTCACACTGTATATTATAAACCTTGGTCCTCATTTACACTTTCAGTTTCTCACATCAGAGAAACACTGTGATACTTACTCTTGTGTTTCCAACTTATTTCACTTAAGAGTATGGTCTCAAGATGCATCCATTTACCTGAAGTGTCTCAAGTTTATCCTTCTTTATGGCTGAGTAGTACTCTATTATATAAAAAAAACCACCTCATCTTCTTTATCCATTCATCAGGGCAATTGCTATTCCATTGGCCTATAAGCTTCTATAGCCATAGATTTCACTATCTGTCTTTTACATAATTTTCCTACTTAAAAGTTCCAAGAATATGTGATGTCTCTGGTGTAGCTTAGGAAAATAGCCCTAAAAAAAATTAAGCAATATGAAATATACTTTCATTTTTCTACTCTATAGACCTAGAGACCGAGTAAGTTAATAGAATTACATAGAGTAAGTAGGAGGTTTGATTTATTAAGGTGAGATTGATACATTTTAGATGCCTCATCATGATGGTGTCTTGAAGACATGGAGAGTACAATCTTTTTTTGTTTTCCAGAAGAGTTCATTCAATATTATCATTTCATTCTTGTGGAAATTATTTTAAAAACCCACTGAAATTGATTGATGTGTATCTGCCTATATATGTGTTTGATTGTGTTGAATTTATTAAGACATATTTCTTTAAAACAATTTTCTATTCCAAATATATTGTCAGTAGTACATTTAAAGAATCTTCTTAGTATCCTTTAAAGAATCTTCTTAGTATCCTTTACAATTTTTTATCTGTAGCAAGGCCCTTTCCCAATTCTAATATAAACAACTTGTCCTTCCTTTTTTCCAAATAGTTGCTTATTAAGCTTTTATTGATTATGTTAAACACTTTAAACAATCAGTACAGTACTTGACTTTGTTGGATAATTTTGTATATTATTTTTCATTTTATATTGACATTGTATTTAATTTAATGATTCTTATATTAAATATAACATAGCTAAATATTTCTTAATTTTTATGTTCATTGTCCTAAATTATTAAGGGCAATCATAAATACTGATTTTCAACTTTATTTCCTTTCTGATAAATGCATTAAAGATACAGTAATGTATTTTACTTTGTGTGCTGTGTTGGTTACATTCTTCAAATTTTGATGTATTTTTCATTTACTAATTTTCATTCCAAAAAACATACAATTTTGATTTCTTCTTTAATCAATAAATTATATGACAATGCTCTAGATGGTTGTATAATTTTTAATATATGTTTTTCAAAAACATTTCCATTTTACTCAAATATGTATTTCAGATAATTTCTATAGTCTGAAATTTGTTAAGGCTCCCACGTTTCAAGTAAATTTAAAAATGTCAAATTTCATTACTGGTACAATGTCCTAGCCATGTTGATTAGACTACATTGGATAATTCTGTTACAGATGACATGTCTGTAAGTGAATTTTTCATATATATATGTGAGGATAAAACCCAGGGCCTCATGTGTGCTAATTAAGTGCTCTACTATAGCATTCCTCTGTAGTTTTTATTGAAAGATTTTCATTATAATTCCTTCCAATGATAATGGATCTTTGTATCATTCATTTTAGTGATATCAATTTTTTTAATTTTTATTTTTACCAAGAACATGTATTGGTACATTGTATACATAATGATCATAATCAATACGGTTATTTTGTAGCTGTACATGATGCATCTTGGTTTTCCCCCTTCTTCCCCTCCCCTCCCTTCCGTTCACCTACCCCTCTCTATTTGCAACAAGTTTATTTACATTTTTCCATTTTTTCCCTTTCATCTTACTTTTCTTTTAACCTTCCTTCTTTATCCCCCTTTTCACTACATAGTTCCCCTCTCTTTTGAATACTTTTTTTTTTACATAATATCTATTAAACCCTTTGTTTGTAAATTTTGAAGACATGTTAGGAGTATTTAAAATTATAATACCGCCTTATATTAGTGAATCACTTTAAATTATCATACACTCCTATTTATACTAGAAATTCTCATTTTAAAACATCCTACATTTGAATAGTCTTTATATAAAATTTAATAGTCAATATGTTGGAGTCAATATTTCTCTGTTCTGTACTTAAAATGTTTCTCTGAACAATGTTTGAGTTTTTTTCTCTTCTACTAGTGCCTACAATCCTAGCCTTTTACTTGGATTTTGTACTACATTGATAGTTGAATTGATGAATTAATGACTTACCTATTTTGATTTATATTTATAGTTCCTCTTTTCATTTTACTATGTCATTTAATTTTGCATATCTTTCATTTTTACTTATTTTTTAAAAAAAGTATTTATCCAACTTTTTATTCTAACAAAATTTTTAACAATTACTTTGCAAACAAAAAGTATGTTCTTCACAAAATAATTATAAAAATAATTTTTTAAAATATATGATTACAGACAGAACTTACAGCACTATGTTCCTCTTTTTTAACATTTGTATTTTACTGCCATGCTTTTAATTCAGTATATACTTTCAAATGTATAATATTTGTATAGTCAACTTCCATTAATAAATGAGTATACTTTTTTCAATGTTCTTTATTTCCTTAGGCACATTCATAATTTTTTTGAAAAAAAATTAGCATAAATAATTTACTTGCAATTTGTAATATCGGTCTACTAGTTATAGATTATTTTCTGTTTCTATATCTATAAATACATGTTTATATTCATTTCTCCCAGATATTTTCATTGAGTAAAAGATTCTAGACTGGCATATTGTTATTGTTCCTTTTAAAACATTGAAGATGTCAGCAAAATGTCTAATGGATTCCATTGTTTTGATTGAAAGGATTGTTGTCTGTGTTATTGTTAATATTTGAAGGTAAATGTTAATTTTTTTCTACTTTCTTTCAACTTATGTGTCATTAGAGACTAATGTATTTATTGTAGTTTTTTTGCTTCTTACGATTTACTGAACTTCCTAAATATGGAACTTCCTAAATAAAGGTGAGTAAGAGGTTTGCCTTGCTCTGGTGCGATTCATGATCCCTTAAGAGAAAGACATACTCAGTTATAATGTTACGTTACTTTATCTAGAGTACACTACTTGAGCATAGAAGTGAAACAGTAGCATGGTAAGTGAACATTTTATGTTTCCCATCTGGTTAAGACTGAGACATATGAGTTTGGGTCCAGATAAAGTAGTATGGTAGAAAGAAGGAGCAACTAGAATATAATACACACTAGACGTTGGAATGCAATGGAACCAAAGATCTTTTTATTCTTCTGGAGCAGAGGATGGGAAGACTGTACAACTCACAGTGATGAACTCTCTAAAAAGTATGAATGGGGAAGTGATAGTCTTGGGATTTTTATTTTGAAAGATGAGTTTGGTTTTGCAGGGAATAGATTGGAAAAGGAGTAGACTATCCTGAGATTAGCTATTGAAATGCTTTTGCTCTTGTAAAGCTGACAGAGATCAAATGTCCTCTTTTTAAGCATGAACATTTCTTAAATGTTTGTTTTCTTTTATATACAGGTTTCTCTTTTTTTCTATTTTAACTGATGAGGGAACATGTTCTGCCTGTCTTTTTATACTAACATAATTTAAAATATCTGTGTGTTTCAAGTCTTATGATTGAGATTTTAAAATTTGTGTTAATTAGTTATGATTATAGATCTATTTCCTTGGATGCAAATATTTGCCTGAAGGAATTTTGTTTACTACGAACAATGATAATATTGCCATGAAAACATAGTGACAAACTAATCAGTATGTGCCACCTATTAGACTATCAACAATATCAAGAAATACACTTGGAAATGTCTTTTCCTATTTTCTGCTAATTACTGACAAATATAGTTAACATATAAAATATAATTATATTTAACTTCTGAACATATCAAATACTTCTCTATACCAGTCTGCAAATGTATCATATTTATTTATTTATTGAATCAGAATTATGCTATTTTTTTTTTGCTCAAGTCATGTACTTATTTAACTCACTTGAATTTGGCCTAATACTCAGAATAAAGAATCATAATAATTACTTGATTGAAAGTACAACTTTATTCATAGAATAACAAAATCATATTCTGTAGGATTATTTTTTGACCATTCAGTTGCTATGCTTTCCATTGAGATAATCTCAGTAAACTGAGATAATATTGTGAATACTAGCAATTAAAAATTTGATCTACATAACAATTTTTCCCCTGCTAGTTTAGATAAAATAAAACAAGACTGGGCTGCAATGGAAATACTTTACTAATTAGTTTATTGTTCTTTTGAAGAGTTGCTGAAAAACATCCAAATTACATAATCTGAGCAGTAAATGGTATATATAATATAAACATATTTTATTAATCACTTTAATTATAATCATATACTTAACGAATTTTGTTACCAACCACAGATGAGAGTCTCTGTTTATATGTAAAAAACAGACAATTGTGTATCCAAATAATCATTTAGTATTTTAAAAATATTAAATGAATCTGCTCAGGAAGAAAGTTAAAACAGAAAGATTGCAAATTCAGGGTCAGACTGGGTAACTAAGTGAGACAGTCTCAAAATAAAATTTTTAAAAATCAGTGGGGAATATAGCTCAGTGTTAGAATGTTTGGCTAGCAAACATGAGAAAGGGCCTGGGTTCAATCCTCAGTACTCCAAATAATGATTATTAATAAAAATAACAACAATAAAAATAACTGAATATTTATTATGCGTTATGCTGTATGCTAGAAATTGAAAATAAAACAGGGACAAAGATACACCATGTACAGGTACAAAATAAATGTGATGAATGTAACCATTATATGTACATTGTACCAATACATGTTCTTGGTTAAAAAATAAAAAAAAATTTAAAAAAAAGAAAATAAAACAGGGAAAAATCCTGTTTCTGCCTTCAATGAGTTCACAGAGAGAAAATAAGAAAATATTTCAGTACAGGTAGTTAGAAAGATTTTCTAAAATAGAAAACAGTATTGAAAATGATTGTCGAAAAATTTTAAAAACTACCTTTTGAGAACAAATTAGACAAATATGTGTTCTATAGATAGATAACACATCATTTAATATTTTAATGGTAATCATCATACAGAATGCACATACTCCAAAAGGACTGCTAATGTTTTTCTAGTGTTTATATCTGATAATCTTTGTTTCAAGAGACACATTTCATTCATTAATTTCCCACAGTATTCAAATGAGGTAAATACTATTATTATGCTCATTTTGCATGGGAGAGCACTGAAGTCCACAGATATTAGACAACACCCTCCAAAAAATGAGTCAAATAATGTATTTCCATTCATTTCTTTCTGTTGCAAAAAACAAGGGTGGATTGTACTGGTAGATTGAGTATTTTGATTAAAATTTCTTTGAAAACAGAATTTAATAAAGTTAATGTTTGACATATCCAATTCCATTTGATTAACTTATCCTTACATGTTAAAAAATGGTACTATTTTTGTCAGGGAGTTATGTCAAATCAGGAAAAACTTAGTCAAAAATCAAAGGAGAATTCTCAAATTGCTGATAAAGTTTTAATTAACTTCTGTTGTTGTTTTCTAGTTAGAAATTTTTCTTTGGCCTAAGTTTTTACAAAAACAAAATAATTCACCCAAGTCCTTAAACATTATCTCTCTGTGTTATAATTTTTTTTAACTTATTTAATTCAACACTTATTCATTCTTTGTACATTGGAAAAATGTGGAGATGCTGTTTGGGCATTATCCAGATCCCTGTGGAACTAAAATTCAAAATTTATAATTTCCCTGAAAATGGTGTGAAAGAAAATGCCCTCGGGAAATTTCACTGAGCTAATTAATTCAGTTTGCCTCAATAATGTTTCAACATTAACATTATAAGGCTTCCTTCTGAAAATTAGATTTTAGTTTGAAGTGTTCATTTATTAAAATTAATGCAAATCATCACAAATAATCACTAGTGTGGATTTTCATTTATTTACAACAGTTACAAATTTTAGAGAATCAAATATACAAAAACTGGGTGATTTAAGGAAAATAATTAAACATGATTAATTACCAAATTCTTTTATTTGAAAAGATCTAGATGAAACCAGTGTGATTAAGATTATTTGTGCTAATTTAAATTAATCAATTGATATAACTGAAAATTTAACTAGACTAAGAATACAAAATGTTTAGTAAGTCTGAAGTATTATCTTTGTTTTGTGTGTTTTTTTTTATGCAAGTGAAAATAATCACTGCTAAACACTGCTACTGATTAAAGAATGGTATCTTTAAGAGCAGTTACATAGCGTGCTGTTAAATTTATGTAGCACATTTAATCTAAAATTGGAAGTTGAAAAGCCAGGGGCATAGGTAAAAAACCTTAATACAGTTTTATTACCTTTTGGGGCTAAAATATTAAAGAGAAGCTCTCTTCTTAGATATAGAAACAATCGACTTAATTTTGTATATTTAAAGTAGACCATATAATGTTTTAATATACTTGTATAATATGAAATAATTGCTACAGTAAAGCAAATCCACTTATCTCCTCACAGTTACTTTTTTTGTTGTCTTTGTAAGAACACCTTAAATTTATAATCTCATCAAATTTCTTCTGCATGATATATTATAAACAATAAATATACCCAGAACAAAGATTGTCAGGTCATAGAGTAGTCACAAGGGGAAGAGGACTCGGGGCTGGGGATTTAGCTCAGTGGTTAGAGTGCTTGCCTTGCAAACACAAGGCCCTGAGTTCGGTCCCCTAGTGTTTGCAAGGCAAGCACAAAAAAAAAAAAAAAAAAGAGGAAGAGGATCCCTTTTAAGTCCATTCTAAACAACAACAAATATGAAAATAATTACATAGTATAAAAGAATAGCAGGTATTGTTATATGTCAGGTAGATAAATATGCAGTGTAAGGAACTAGGCCTCATATGGTGGAGATAGAAAGCTATTTAGTTATAAAGGATAAAGAAGAGCTTCAAATGATAGGAGGAACAAGAGAAAGTAGCAAATGCTAAGGCCTAAGATCATACCAGCAGAGAAATATCTGAACAAGATGATCTCAAATTAGAAAGCAGTGAGGAATCAGGGTATACATGAAATGAGATGATGCTAAATTATTCTTGGCTTAGTTAAATCTACATTTCTATATTCTTCTTGCCTCCTAACTTGCATATTCAGGTATCAAAAAAAAATCACAGCCATGTCAACTGCCTCATTTTAAAAATTATTATCATTTATATTGAAGCGGGAACCCTGAGCTGACCCTGCTGGCCACTTGGAGGTCACTTCATCTGGGCACATGAAGGATAGTTGCCACACACAGGATGTATACCAATTTGAGTCCTTTACTAGCTGGCGGTTGAAGGTGGGCTCATGCACCAAAACCTCTCGGCAACTGATGGGACACAGAATGGGATTTTATAGGCAGAGGGCAATTATACCAGCATCACAGAATTTTATTAGAAACTGTAATTATATCAGAATCAGAGTATTGTTATAGAGCTGTCAGTTAATACATTTTTCAAGAAAAGCAATTTATCATTGGGTTTCAAGTTGTTCTGCCCCCACAGAAGGTGGCTTCATGCGGGGCTTGCAGAAAGCTAACAGTTGAGCAAAAGTTCAGGTTCCCATAGAGGTCACCTAACAAGGAAGAACTAGGATGAAATGGATGCCAGATTCCCATGGAGGCCGTTTAACATGGAAGAGCTAAGATAAAATGGAGGCACTTTGGCCATCGCAATATCAAATTCATGCTGAATTCTACATATCAATTTTGAATTATTACCCTAACGCTTACACTCTTTATTCTTTAGTACATTAGTTTCATAGTCTTTTATTTATCCTTGAATTCCCAACTTCTCTTTCCCTATTCTAGTTTTTCGCTCCTAACTTTACTTTCTATTTCATTGATATATAATTGAAAATATCAGAAGAGAATTTCACTAAGCTCCTGGTGCCATTTCCACCTAAACACTTGCCTCTGTGCTCATATTGTTTGTAGTTACTCTTATTACTATAGATGGAAAACTTTTTTTTGGTAACAAAAGTCAACTTTTCCAGTAACACACAAATTTCGATCACCCATCCAACTTCCCTGTCTTACTATCTTAACAATGATCACTTTGTAACAATTCTGCTTACTTTTAAACAACTGATGCTTTTTTCTAAAACAGATCTTTTGCATCTTCCTACACAAACAATTAACAGAATCACTTGATTCCACTTCACATTTGGCTGGCACCACATTTCCTCCGATTAATCATATTCCATAGCAGCCACCCACACGACACTGTACAGCATGTGAAATCTTGAGTTACTGTCCTCTAACATTTTCTTAAATATTTCCCATACTTCTTACTTTGGCCCTTTACAATTATAGTGGCCCTCTCACTGTAATGTGTAGAGTGAAGCAGATGAAGCCACTCGTCTGCTACCAAACCACTAATGCCTCCCTGCTCTGATTCAACATAAAAGGCCAAGTATATGCAGCACCCTGGAAGGACCTCAGTATTTTCATCTCTTTTCTGACCCACATGATGCATCTTCTAATCCTACTAGAGTCACTTTCATCCTCAGGAACTTTAAACTTGTATTTTTTCCAGGCTGGAAATGCTTCAACTTATTTGAAACCATAAATCTAGTGTTACCCTATTTAAATTTTATAGTAAAATATCGGTTTCTTTGTGAGGATTTTCCCAATTGTCTTTGTTTCCTAGGGGTGCTATAAAGAAATACCACAAACTGGGTATCTTAAAAAGGACAAAAAGATTTTATTCCCTCATATTTCAAGAGGCAAGAAGTTGGAAGTCAAAGAACTGATCAAAGCCCAGTTTCCTTTCAAAACTACTGACAGAATCTCTTCCACGTTTCTCTCTTAGCTTTTGATAAGCCAGTTTGATATTCTTTGGTTGGTACATGCATCTGTCTCATCTCTGCCTGTATCTTCATGTGGAATCCTCCCTGTGCATACATATCTTCACGGGGCTGTATTCCTACTCTGTGTCTTTGCTTTTCTTATAAAGGAGCGAGCCATACTGCATTAAGGGACAATATGATTCTGTTACTTCATTTTAACTAGTGATATTTACCATATCCCTGTTTTTAAACAATGTCGTGTTGTGAGGTTCTGGGGGTTAGAAAATCAACACATGTCTCTCACTGAACACAATTTAACCCTTAATCAGATCATTCCATTTAAAAGTACACCAGTCATTTTGTACTCACCCTCCTAATTTGATTTTTTATTCTAAAATATGTATTGTTGTTGTATATTTTGCATATTTTAGTAATTTCTCATCTTATTATCTGTTTCTCCCTACAAACTTTTAAAGTCAATGAAGGAAGACATTTCAGTTTGGTTTTGCTCTCTATTTTATTTTTGGTGCAAAAAAGTTTTGTTTATTCGATTTGTGTCTGTGATGAATATTTGTGTGATGAATTCATGAATGAAATTTAAAAGGATTAATGAGGGAATGTGTCTCTAAACTGTACCCTGGTATACTCTAAGCACAGGAACTACAGAAAAGAAGCCATATGTTCTCATTATTTCTACTACTGCATACATTAAAAGTAAGATCTTTCTAAGCATCGCCTGGCACCATGAACGATTTTTCATTAAAAAACAAGTCTAAAATTCACCCAGATTTCAAATATCCCCAGTATGATACACTAAATATTTTTCACAGTTAAGAAGACACTACCATGCGGCAACATTGTGCTAAGGTATGTGTTTAATAATCTACCAAAATCTATGTTTATTTTTTGATATGCATGTGGTAACATAGATTGATGAACTCTAATGAAAAATCACCCTCAAATCCTATGCGAGTAATGGAAGCACTAGATCTGAAAGTAACATGTACTATAACATGATTTTTACTGCACCATTCATTTTGTTTTGTAACTTTGCTCTTTTGATACCTTCACGATCTTACTGTACTCTTTATTGTCATAAACTTTGCTTCCTTGTTGAATTCTGAATGTGACTTGAGACTATATATCATACATGTTTGGTCAGAAGCTAGAAAAATTTTTGAGTTAATGATGAATGTCATTGGTTATCGATGTCATCTGAATACCATTCGGAAATACTATTTTCATTCCCTGTAAATTTATTGATACAAGTAAAAGATAATAAATTTTGAGCCTTTATTTTTATTAATTCATTTTTGTTTTCTGTTTTTTGGTTTTTGATTTCTTTTGGTACTGGGGATCAAACTCAGGGCCTGTGCTTGCAAGGCAGACACTCTGACCACTGAACTAAATCCCCAGCCCCCTTTATTTTTAATGTAGAAAATAAAACGTTATGAAATGCAAAGAAAAAGATAAGTTAAATAATTCATTATTTACTTATAGATCTGTACTTTCTTAATATTAAAATGATTTCAGTAGTGCCCATTTAATTGAAGAATTGCCATTGAAATATTTGACCTTTCTCTTAATTTTCCTACTTGATATAAATATGTGCTGCAGAATGTGCTCCTTAATAAAAATAGGCCAGGCAACATGTAGCACAGTGAAGGTCATGCTTTCAGTGGGAGTGTTGATCTGAATTATCTTTCCTTCTCCTCCTCCTGTGTACTTGGGCACATCACTTAACCTTTGTAGAATTTGGTTCCATCATCAATTAAAATGGCAGATTTCACATTATTTTAATGCTCATAACGTGCCCTTGAGGCTATGTTCTAGAAATTTTACAGACCTTATATCCTTTAATTTGCATAATGGACTTGTGTGGTATGTAATATTATCCCTTTTTATGGACAAATAAATCAAGAATATGAAAGATAAAGACAATATTAGACTGTGGGTGTAGGGCTATGAATCTAACTATTTCTGAGTGCTAAATATGTGCCACAGTTTGAAGTATATATAATTTAATTATTTTTTATCAGAGTTATATATGAATATGGTTAAAAAGGCCTATTCCTACAAAAAATTCTTAAAATACAGTAAAAAATGTCCTCACTTCTTACTTTTCAATATCCCTGCTTCATAGAAACTGTCATTTGATTTCCTATACTGTTTCTTTTAGTATCTATCTTCTTCTTTCTAGATAATATGCTTGTATCTCAATTTCTAAGGTTTAAATTTTATAGACTTATTGTTTTCTTCCTATGGGAAGCAATAGTTTATCCTCCCTGTACTGTTCTCCATAAACAGCACACTGGCATATTTCTTTCATAATCTACTTAACCTTGTTTTATTATTACTCCAAATTTCACAATCATCATATTTATATAAAAACGACTGTGTGATTTTATTCATATTTGTATCATACAATATCTATTGACTGTATGCATAACCTTGTGTACTTTTGTTAGCCCAGGAATAATTTCTTCACGGTGTTTAATTTCTGGGTATCTATTCTTTATTTATTCACAAACTGTCCTTCAAAATTTTAAATCTCTCCTTAATACATCCAAGTACAGTAGGGTTCTTTTATTTTTAGGTCAGACATTTCTTTTCTTGGAGGTATAGACTAGGTACTTACCATTTTATAGCATATTTCCCGTGTGTGTGTGTGTGTGTGTATGTGGTGTGTGCACGTGTGTGTGTGATTTCTGTATGTATTGTTTCATATCTTCTGTTTATTTCATTCTGGGTTCATTATTTCTATGAACATTTGTTTAGTGGTAGGCAGTGAAAAAGGCTATGGGAGCCATGGCTATAAAAATGTGTTATAGTCTAAATTATACCTGATTCTTATTATGCATATTAAAAATTTAGTTTTGAAATAACTATATCATAGTTCTTTGCTTTTTTGTTTTTGTTCCCTTGCTTCAAGGCTTGTCCCAATGTTGTTTCTAAGACTTTAACACTCTGCTCTTTAACCAACTTAATGTAACATTTATCCTCTAAATTTTTCCTCATTTTAACTCTTCCTATCACAAGTTTCTAAAAATTATACTATAAGCCGTATTTGGAATCATTTTACTTTGCATATTATGCCCTTTAGTTAAGTGAAATTTTATCTGTGATTTTTTATATTCTAACGTACTGAAACTTTCTTCTTGATTCTTCTAATATTCTTATTATTTGGACATTGGTACTTTGATCTATAAATTTCATTTGTCTATTTTTTAATTTCTGGCAAATATTCTCTGTTTCCAAATTCTACTTAATTTTTTCTTTGGTTCTGTTATAGCTTTCAGTATTTTTCTGATCTATCTATCTCTCTATTTATTCTGCCAAAAATATATACACCAGGAAAAGAAAAATTTGTACAAATATTTTAATACTAAATTTATTGAGACATCATGAGATTCATATACATTGCCTTTGGCCTCTACAAATACAAGAGGTGCTCAAACTGGTGGCCATTAGCTTCCAGAAATTTATTAGTAATCAAACTGCTGAAGTGTGTATGCATTTTTTTGTGGTCTCAGTATATATGTAATATTATAGAAATTAATTTAAAATTAATTTTGGTTCATGTATTTCTAGTCCTTTTTCATAACTATCTATTAGTATATATGCATATATTTTATTAGTAATAACAAGATTTCTTGATAAATTCTATGGGTTGCATTGTAAGCAACCCTCCAGCAGGAAGTGGCTGAATAAACCATGTAAGTTCTATGGAGGGCTATTTATCAGTGTTGTCTTCCAAGATGAGCACATAGTTATGTGGTAAAAGTAGAAGTTTAAATAAAAATAATGAAGATGTCTTAAATAATATTTTATAATTTAAAATCTTTTTTTCACAAATAACAAAACTAGTCTCAAACCAAGTATCTGAATTCACTACCACGATATCCACTTTTGAAATTCTTGCTCAACGCAATTTTATTATTGTAATGAATAAATTTTCACTTAGTCTTTACTTTGGTTTTCCTCTCCTGATTGGATCATTTGTATGACTCTTTTCTCTTTTACTACTGCTTTTTAATTAGGCCACATATGCACATTTACATTAATGTCTGTTTATTTATAACTTGCTAGACTTGTGAGACCTACCTAGGTAATTTTGGGGGGGTGGTACTAGGGATCTAACACAGGACTTTTGCAGTGAGCAACATCCCTATTCCTTTTAAATTTTTATTTTAAGACGAAGTCTTGGTAAGTAGCTAAATCGCACAGGCTTGACTTGAATTTGTGATTCTTCTGCCTTAGCCGCCCAGCATCCTGGTATCATAAAGTGGATCAGCACATCTGGCTTGACTGAACTTTATCTTGCAAATATCTACAGATCCTGAACTTTAGCTGGAACTGAGCTGGATGCATACATTGAATGGTCTGCTTTGGTGAGTGATGAGTACATTTCATGTATTAAAGAAGGGTGAATATGCAAATATAGGTTGTCAGAGGGAGGCTATTCACAATTTAGTGAGTGAATTTTCTAGGCTTTCTTTAACATTCGTTTGGCTATGTGAATGAGTATTAATAATATGTGTAATTTATTGGTCATTTTACAAGCCACCTGTGTTTTTCTTTTGCTGTATTCTTTCTCTGTTTAGGAATATGTATGTGGAAGAGAGCTCATGTACCATATAAGTGAAGACCAAACCTTTCAAAGTAGCAAAAAAGAAGGATAAAGGAACCAGGCCTTGAAAGACTTAAAAGGAGACTTGTCCTATCAGTATAACACTGTTCCATTATGGAACATTTTGCAATATAGTAACAAATATCCACATCACTATTCTTTGCTTGTTTTCTTAATAGCAGTTTAGTTGACATTAAATGACAAAGCATAGTATGTGATTTTAAAATTACTAAGGAAAACTACTTAGATTTTCTCCTAAAAATGAATCTGAATATAACCTATCAGAACATGAGAACAAAGAGACATGTACAATAATTTTTGTAGTCCTTATTAACTTTTAAAAAAACAGAACCAATCCAATTATTCATTAAGAGTAAAGATACAATGAAATCTGTATTATGTGAACATTTATCAATAGTTAGCTAAATGTCATTTTTATCACTTTAAAAATGATAGAAAACCATAATATTATTTTGAAGGGTGAATATGAACATGAAAGATGCAAAGAAAAGCATCAAAACATTCAGATTAGACTAATGGTAGGCATCATAGCAGAGAGGTATGTATATGATGGGAAAGGAAATGAAGAAAGACTCTAAAACTCTATTCTATTGCTTTATTAGGTTGAGGTAAAATAAAAGTGTTCTTTTAAAGTACTTTTTAAAACCATTTTAAATGCATAACACGTTTTACATTCTCTTTTGTAGGTATATATTTTGGTACAAAAATAATTTGTCTCATCATTTATAACGTGTTATACTTGCAAATTTCTTAAACTGATCTATTGTACACGTGTACAATGTTTGATATGCATTATGTGTGTCTATGTTGTACTGGGAGATATATATATATATATATATATATATATATATATTTATGTATAAGATACTTACTTGCCAATTAGCAAGGATTTACTTGCCAATTAGCAAGGATACAGGTCTCCATGAAGAAGCAAGCACTAATTGGAAAAGTTCTTAAAAGACAGCTTCGTTACTTCAGAAATTCAATAGTTTAGAGCTTCAACGAACTTTGGTAAAATTAGTTTGAATTTTCCAAAGAGGGCTCCTCCTGTGAGTCACAGCGGTCTCCTGTGTAACACAGGTGGGGAAGTACCTAAGGGAATAATAAAAGGCACTGTGATTAGAGATTTCTTTTAACCTGGGGGAAAATGCAATTATAAAAAAGCTTATTGAAAAGCTTTCCCAAACCCTGTGAAAGCCATAACATTCTCTGGAAGCATGGAGAGGCATTTGCTTGCTTTTACTTAAAGTGCATGACAGCCAGAATTTGATTCTGGGTGAGACTTGCTATTTGTCTGACTCGGCAGGCAATTCAATTAAAGCACAATGTTTAGTTTTAGAGGTTCTGTTTTTGTACAGCTGTGGCCTTCTCTCATTTATGGGTATTTAACAGCAGTATTTAACTTTGTTAAGTTGTATATTCGTAATATACCGTTCTTCGAAGAGCTACATTCTATTGTGTTTTATAACATATTTTCCTTAAAAATGGCAACTTAATTTAATTTACCAGATCACATTGAAACCCTGGCTTCTTTTGTTCACAAATTCACCTCTTTGCATTCATTGGATATATTATTTTATAGTTCTCTATTATGCCTCTTCACAAAATGTGATAGGTAAAATACTTCTAGACAAAATACACTGAAGAGAACTAAATATTTCACATCATTGACATTTTATCCAAAATAATTCTAAAATTCTTACTTTCTTCTAAAGGTGTGTGACCAGTGAAGACTCCTTTATATCACTTAAAATGATATATTTTAAACTTCTGAAGCATTAATTCTACAGATTCATTTCTTGAAAAAAATAGATATATTAATTTACCTGATTAAAACTTAGTCTAGATGAAATTGGAGTCATAGAAAAGCAAATCTAAATTTTTGATAAGTCCCAAATAAATATTAGACAAAAGTGGGTAGGTTATTGGGTAGTTCGTGTCTAAAAAGTGTCTCATCAACTAAACTGGTACCAGATTCAGGGTGGCTTGCTTCTTCCTCAGGAGTTAGACTCCAGGTTCTTCTCATCTTGAACAAATAATTGAACATAATAAGCAAAAGTCAGTGGTAAAGTTTGGTCAAGAAAGTAAAAATGAAGAGCGGGAGAGAAACGGGCTCTACAGAGTGAGATTGCGCTGAGTAAACAGAAAAAGAGGGTAATAGCAAAGATTGCACTGTTGTTGGGGATTTAGTTCAGTGGTTAGAGTGTCTTGCAAGCACAATTCCCTGAATTTGATCGCAAGGACAAAAAAAAAAAAAAATGGTACAGGCTGCATCTGGGAAATAGAGTGTGAGATATCATGGAACGTTACAATATCAAAGTCTTCATAGCACCAGTGTGTCCTTTTTTTTTTTAATATATCTACATACTTTTTACTTTTTATTTTATTTATTTATTTATTGCAATTTTTAAAAAAATTTTATTTTTCATACCAAGAACATGTATTGGTATGTTGTATACATAGTGATCACATTCATCATGGATATTTTGTACCTGTACATGATGTATCTTGTTTTCCCCCTTCCCCTCCCCTCCCTTCCCTTCTGCTCCCCCTTCCCTATTTATAGTAGGTTGATTTATATATATATATATATTCTAATGTGTCCTTTTATGAGGTCTAAATCTTGAGGAAACTCACGAGCACGTCTGTGTATGGCTTCACATATGGCTCTTTCCGGTTGGTGCTAAGATCCTGTGCCCCAGGCTGATGTCAGGACCAGGCCATCCTATTGAAAATCTACTCAGGTTCTCATGAAAAACCCATGTGTAGAGTTTTAGGAACTGTTCTGTGCATGTGTTCCAGAATTTTGTAATTAACGAGTCACACCTACTTCCCCAGCCGCTTTTGCCATGCTCTAACCTCCTATCTCAGGTATATTTAATATTATTTATACATTGAATGAGTATGTTAGGTAGCATAAGAAAAACTATGTTCAAAGAGTTAATATAACATGTAATTTTTGTTTTTTTACAAAAATATTGTAAAATAAGTAGAGACCTAATAACCTTATCTCTGGTAACTGATTCTTGGCTTGCCCTGTACATAAAAGGAAATAAAAGGATTACAGAATGCCAGAAACCTCCAATATCACTAAAATTCATGTTATGATTCATGGGCTGGGAATATTGATTGAACTCATTATGTATTATGCAGATTGGACAAGTTTGTTTGAAGATATGAGTATGAGATTTATAATTATATCTTCTAAGTATTATAGGCAGGTAAATTAGATAGGCATTAATATGCAGTCAGAGATACTGGGTCCTCAAGAAAGTCAGCACAAAAAATAGAGACATTAGATTTTGGCTTCTGGAGAGCATGAGGAGAGCAAGGTTTAACGATGGAGAGGCAATAGTAAAGACTGTGTGTCTTCCTAGAGATAAACAGAAATTCAAGGTTATCCAGTAGTATTATAGATGGCTAAGTCAGGTAGAAATTTTATAAGCAGTCAGACAGGCCTGGGCCCTCCATGAAGTCAATATACAAGACAATACACTACTACTACAGCTAGAAGCTCATCCATTGAAGATCAGGCCTCAAGATAAGGATGGAATGACCAGAGCTACACCCCTGGCCAAGGGATAAACAATGAACTGAAGATTATACTCATGTGATCTGATAAAGTCTAGGTTACCCCGTTGGTTGACCAAGACCTCCAGATCCAACCCATCCTGTAATGTCCTTGTTCTTTCCTTGTCCATTTGCTATGTGACCATCGGATCAACATTACCTAAGCGACTACACTAGTAATATTATTGGCTAATCATAATTTTGACACACATTGTATCCGCCTTGTACTTTTGCTCTATAAAACTTCCCCTGAAAAATGGGCTTGTTGGCAACCCGCTCCAGTCCCCTCCTGTCTCTCAGGAGCTCTCTTTCTCTCTCTCAATAAATTTCCTACTCTTAACCTCCTTTGTTCCTTTCATTCTTCGATTTGGGGAAACACAAACTCTGCGTAACGGACATTTAGCAGGTTGGGAGTTATAGTTTTTCCCCCACATCAGTAGGACCCAATAAGCATCAAGCATGTAGGTGGGTGACCAGAATACCCAGACCTGTACTACCCTCCATTCTCCAAAATGCTTTTATTCTTTTCTTGTACCCTTGTTACATGACTTGCTTTCCTATTGGACCAATATTAGCTAAGCAACTATCCTTGTAATCCTATAGGTTGATTGCAGTCTCACCCATGTTTTACATATGTTGTGATTTTGTTGTGTAAATTACCCCTGACAAAGAGCCTCAGTGGCCATCCCATTTGGGACCCCTCCTGCAAATTCAGGATTATTCTTCTCCTTATTTCTAATAAAATTCTCCTAACTTCTTCCTTTGATTTGTGACTTCCTTTGATAGACAACAGGTCAGGAGTCATATTTTTCCTATAACCTACGTGTCATTATGACATAGGATATTAAGGGGTAGTGAAGCTGGCTGGAATAGTAGGTGTGACCCATTAATTATAAGATCCACGGACTTCTTGTGAGAATTTCAGTAGATTTTCAGTAGGATGTCCTAGATCTGCCATCAGCATGAGCTGTGGGATCCTAGCACCACCTCTCAGGACTGATCACAGAGGGCCTGAAAACATAGATGATACCTCATTTTACTCAACTTTTAAGGGAGATTATTTTGTGTAAATTTATTAACCCTAGTAGTGCATTCTGAGGCAGGAGAATAGGGTGTGGCAAAACTGGATAGGGAAGTAAGCAGGACCTGTTATTTACAAAATCCCAAGATACATGCACAGAACAGTTACTAAAGCCTTGCACATGGACTTCTTGGGAGAATTCAAGCAGGTCTTCTATAGGATGGCCTAGATCAGATGTCAGCCTAAGGAGTGTGTCATACACAAAGAACAGTCCACAGTGAGTTTTTCCCACTGGATTCTCTCTTGCATGGTGGCCCATCATCATCCTATAGGATGTACTTCTTTTCCTGCTTTTACTTGGCCCAAAATCACTATGTAAAGTCTTTTTGTTTCCCTACTTTTAATAAAACTTTACTACTGTTTGTGCTTCTCTCGATCAATTTTTTGCTCAGGATGGAAGGAACCTAGAAACCACCTCCAGAAAGAGACTCCAGTACCCTAAAACCCAGTAACACGATCATTAACTCTCAACCCACACAGTATACTTGTTTTTTTTACATTTATTTGGCCTAAACTCACTCTACAGAGCCTATTTCTTGTCCTACCCTCAGTAAATGTAAAGCCTTGCTACTATTTGTACTTGTCTTGACCAATTCTTTGCTTAGGACTGAAAGAACCTAGAAACTACCTCGAGAAGAAAACTCTCAACTCCCCAAAACTCAGTAACATGTTCACCCCCAAACCCAGTAACAATTCTAATCATCCTGTTTCATCTATTACTGATGGAGCATTATAAATGCAATAAAAGTAAATTCCCTAGGTCCTGTAGTGTCTGAGCTCTTAATGTAATCAATCATAATAGATGAATTGAACAATTTATTAGTTTCATGAAAAATAAAATAAAATTTAGCACACATTGATGGCAAAAAATCTTTCCTAATATAATACATTTTAGTCTTCATTTACACTTTCATTTTCTCACACCAGAGAAACAATGTGGTATTTAAACATGTGTGTCCAATTTATTTCACTTAAAAGTATGGTCTCAAGATGCATCCATTTACCTAGGAATATCTCAAGTTTATCATTCTTTATGGCAGAGTAGTACTCCGTTGTATAAAAGAACCACATTTTCTTTACCCATTCTGCTGTTGATGTGCATTTGGGCTGTTTCCAAGATTTAGCTATTACAAATGGGAAAGGGAACAAGGGAGGGGGAATGGAACAGAGGGCAAGAGAAATAAGAAATGGAAGGAAAAAATGGAAACAAAACTTTTGTAGATAGGGAGGGAGGAGGGGTGAGGGGAGGGGAATGGGAAAAAAAGAAGCAACAAGATATGTCATGTACAGGTACAAATCCCCTATGATGAATGTTAACACTATGTACATCTAAAACGTACCATTAAAAAAAAATCTTCAGAAAACCCAAATCTATAAATATCCTTTAACTTTGTGTGTACTGTAAGTCTAAAGCAAACATCAAATATACTTCTGTATATAAGGATCCCAAGACCTAGGAGTGTTTCTGAGGTTTAGCACCATATGGAAAAACTAGGATGTGTTTGTAACCAATATGCAGTATTAGAAACTGCTGCTCCAATATTCAGCCCACACCCTAACTATATAGGAAGTAACACAAAGGTCTAGCATCTCCCTCCTCATTTATAAATTACTAAGTAATGATGTAATATGTAACAAAATACTGCACCTTCCAAGAGCAAAGCAGATACCTGAAGAACGGGGCACCATGAAATAAAATAAGACTCAACTCTATCTGTGCATAAGGCAAAACATCTTCAAAAATATAATAAATAGGCCCAGAAAAGTAAGAGATGAGATTGCAGATTTTAAGTAAGAATAAACACTATGAGAAAGAGCTGGTTAAATATAGTACATCTAATATTTTAATTGCTGAAATAAAAATTTCAATAATTGTATTAGAAAAATAAATATAATGACCAGATGTTGTTATGAAGAGAATACTGAGGTAAGGGAACTATCTCAAAAAGATTGAATGTCAAATATCAACATAAATTGGTAAGTCCTAAAATAAGACAAAAAGTAAAGGAGGACGGTAATATTTAAAAATGTTTTAAATAGAATGGTCAAAGATTAAAAAATAGAAATGACAAACAGGGCATAAAAAGACAAAAACAAATTCTCATATACATTAAATTATTGTTTTGAATGGAAGACATGACATTTCTAGATCTCCTAAAAAAAAACCACAAATAACAAAAACAAAAAAACAAAAAAAACCTTTACTGACAAGAGATAGAAATAATACTGACTTTAAATTTATCATTAAGTAATATTTCTAGCAGGTGACTCTTAACAGATTTTCCAGGAAATCATTAAACACAAAATTTTTATAGTCAGGTAAACTATCATTTAAATATTTTGGCCAATGTCATAGGTCCTCAGAAGTGTAAATTCTCAGAAAGTTTATTACATAATAATAGTCTTTGAAGCCTTCACATTAGAAGTACTTCAGTTAAAATGCAATTGACTGTAGGTAGAAAAATGGTAATGTGGACTGTGAAGATGATTACATTTCAAGTAAATTCTACACTAAAATAAGCGGTTCCCAAAATAATGATAATGTTAAGAAGGCAGTTATTATTATGCACTGTAAGTATTGTTTGGCATGAAAGTTTAGATAGTTATAAATTTAGAAATGTACAGTAAAACATAAATATAAGTAATGCATGATAATAATTAGTGACATCTAGCAGAAAATAAATATGTGACTAACGGGAAATACAAGTTATCCAAATAATGTTAAAAAACATAAAATACAAAATCAAAGAGAAAGCAGAATAAATATGAATAAAAACTAAATCAACAGAGAATATTTCAAATTTAATAATGATGGTAATATATATGAACAAATTAAAATACTATCAAAGACAAATAGCAAATTGCATTATAATCAAAAAGATGTAAAACCTATTATTATTTCTGGAAAGATAAAAGTTAAACATGTGGATCTGTATGGAAATCACATGTGTGTGTGTGTGTGTGTATTTATGGGATATGTAAATATAAAAAGGAAGTATTAAATATCTTGAAGAAAATTTTAAAATTTGAATATAATTTTTAAGCTATAAATAGAAAGTAAGTAATGAAAACTTGCATTATACTCTGGTAAAAGGCGTACTTTATAAAGAAGAAATAGTTCTACCTTAGAGCAAATTTAAAAAGTGTCTACTAGTATTCCTATTTAATTTTTTCTTGTGCAATATATTATATCTTATGTCACTAGCCCCATTAAAAATGTTAAACATGAGATGAAAAACAAAACCATTAATCGTTATGGATAAAGGGCCTCACGAAGCTCAGCGAATCACATCTTCAATTATTCTTTCTGTGGTGAAGATGAGGTGAGAACAAAATAAGAATGAGCTCGTAATTCACAACACAGAAGAGTTGCCAAAATCTTTAATTGATGCAATGTGTGGTAGATTCAAAACACCAATCACAAAGGTAAGAAAACATTTATTTATTATTTGTTCTATTTTTAATTAATTAATTAAGTTATTGAGACAGGGTCTTGCTGTGTACTTCAGGTTGGTCTTGACCTCACTAGGTAGTCCAGGTGGGCGTCGAATTCATGACAATCCTCCTGCCTCAGCCTCCCAGGTGCTAGCATTAGACGCATGCACCACCACACTTGGTAAGAAAATACTTAAAAAACTAACTGCGAAGCATTCTGAAGGCCATCCAACCAGTTACAGAATGTGCTCAAAGTTAGCACCATGATGATGCTAACTAGTTAATATTTTAACTAGTTAAAGCTAATGATGCTACTTAATAACTAATGATGCTAGTTAATATTTTGTTGTTTTGTGTTTTGAGTAATGGTGTACAGTTTTAGAAAAATCCCAGAGCGGATATGGACTGTTTCTTTGCAAATCTATCTCACAATCAGTTTGGGAAGTGTCTCCAAAGAACTCACACAAATACAGCAGATGTAATCACACTAGGACAAATTGGGAGGAACAATGCATATTCTCAAGCACTCACACACGTGCCGGGGTGACTTGGGAAGATACCTATATTGAATCTTAGTCACATACAGAGAAGTTTCAGTAAAATAACTTGTAATGAATAAATTTTAATATAAAATAAGAATCATAGGTAAAGACGAGGATCTAAATTTAATACTGAATACACAAAAATAACATTAGTAACAAAAGCTCGGTAAGTGTGCTGGGGAAGTGAACATAGAAAGGAACGCAAAGATGCTGCTTTATTAGTGAAAAATAGCTCTTTAAATGACCTATGTCAAAAAAGTAAACCTTAAGGAGTGATTTTTACAATGTACATATAAAGAAACATTTATTTAAAGCCTAAAGCAACTTTCTCTTGTTTCAGGCTGGTTTTTCTTCAAGAAGCTTTGAGCAAAGTAAGAAAAAAAAGTGACATATTTTGTTAAAATAAGAGTACTGTTATTTTTTGGTTTGAATGAAAATGTTTATATCTGAGGTGAGGGTAGAGTTTTTATAATCATCTACACTCACCAGACGATTTAGTAAGGGTGAAGGAGGTAAGAATTGGAAATAAATCAACAGAAAATGAAACAAAACACAACAAAAAAACTTGAGAGTGTCAGTAGAGACATGCAAAAGTAACTGCTTCCTATTAGAAACAGTACAGAAATGAGGGCAGGAGATGAAAAGGCAGATTTGGCTTTCTAGAGTCCGTACTGTGTCTCCAGCATGGACTTCCAGCCAGCAGCAGTATCACTAAAAACTTGACATAAATGCAAATTCTTATGTGCTGCCTCACATCCCCCAAATCGGAAACATTTGGTGTAGGCCTATAGTTGGTTTTAACAATCCGCCAGGTGGTTTAACACAAAACAGTGCTTGACAACTACTGTCTTATTTAAATAGAATTTCTGATGCTCCTGTATAGCCTAACTCACTACTGCTAATTTGCAACAAATTTCCGGTGGAGAGTATGATTTTAGTGCTTTATACTATGTTGCCTCTATTCTCAGACAGTAGAGAAAATAGTTGTAGTAAAATCTTGGTAAAATTTTTGGATTCAAATTCCTTGTGCTCTTTAGGGACAGCTTTACAAACAAAACCTAAAGCATACAGTTATATATATCTACCTCTATTCTACGGGCTGAAATGTCTAGGATTAACAAAGCTATTAAATATAAAATACTAACTCTATAATGGTAGGAAAAAGGGTGATGAGTCCAAATTATCATCTACCATAGAAACAAAAATAAGCAGGAATTTAAAAAGAGCAATTATTTAAACATGATAGGTATTATACACCCACGCACACAAACAGAATTTAAAAATGTCAGCTACAGAGTATAAATTGTCCAGGCAATTTATATGGAAGAGATAAGAACCAAGGTAAAACATTCCAACGTCATAGACTTCATAGACTATATACATGTTATCTTATCTTGCTAGAGTCATTCCTAGCTATTTGGAATTTTTGATGCTATTGTAAAGGATATGTAGTACCTTACAGTGTTTTTTCTTTCTTTTTTTTTTTTTTTTTTGGTGATTATTGAAGTATAATCAATTTTTGCACATTGAACTTGTATGTATTAACATTTTTATGCATATAATATCAACAGCTTATTCATAAAAGCTTTTATGTAAAAATGCTCCTATTTATGAGTCCACCCAGGAAAACTGAGATCACATCTGTGATTTTAAAATAAATCATTTATTCTAGGTGATTATTCAAATAAATATAAGACTGAAAAGTCATTGGGCAAAAAATTGAAAACTATACCAGAAAATAAAAATTAATAGAATGTTATTTGCCTATAAATCATTTTTGAAACAGTTTCTCAGATTCTTACTTGTAAATGTTCTAGTTTGTGAATTTGTAGTATTGTTTCAACTATTTTTTTAACTGCACATACAATTGTATTTCTAACTCTCGAAATATCAATTCATTATGTCATTTTCCAATATCTGTGTTACATTCTTTAACTATCTAAGTACAGATTTGGCTTTGATCCCTTATGTTTGACTTTCAGTATTTTTATTAATTATCAATTGAAAATATATCCAATCTTGGTTATTGTTTTTAAAATTCTTTTTTTTTTAACTTTATTTTTTGCCAAGAACATGTATTGGCACATTATATACATAGTGGTCACATCTATCATGGTTATTTTGTACCTGTACATGATGTATCTTGGTTTCCCCCTCCTTCCCCATCCCTCCATTCTGTCCCCCTTCTTCCTTATTTACAGCAGGTTTATTTACATTTTTCCATTTTTTCCCTTTCCCCTGTCTTTCCTTTCTCCATTCCTTCTTTTCTCCCTCATCCCTTTCTAGTTTTTCTCTCTTTTGAATGTTATCTTTCTTTTACCTGTTATCTATTATACGTCTTTATCTTTATGTACACTTATTGTTTCTCAGTGAAACAATGTGATGTGTACTCATGAGTGACTGATTATTTCGCTTAAGAGTATGTTCTCAAGGTGCATCCATTTACCTACAAATGACTCTAGTTTATCCCTTTTTATGGCACAGTAGTACTCCAATGGGTAGAAAAACCATATCTTCTTTCTTTGTTTGGTTTTTTTGTGTGTGTGTGTGGTGCTGGGGATCCAACTCAGGCCCTTGTGCTTGCAAGGCAAGCACTCTAATCACTGAGCTAAATCCCCAGCCCCTAAAAACCATATCTTCTTGGGTTGTTTCCAAGACTTAGTTATCACAAATTGTGTTGCTATGAACATGGTTGTGCATATATTGCTGTGGTATGAGGTTTTCAATTCTTCTGGGAAGATACCAAGCAGAGGACTAGATGGGTCAAGTGGGACTTCTAGTTGTAGCTTTTTGAGGAGTCTCCATACTGACTTCCATAGTGGTTGGACTAGTCTACATTCCCATCAACAGTGAAGGGTACCTTTTTCCCCGCAGCCCTGCCAGCACTATTTGTTGTTTGATTTCTTGATAATAGCTGTTCTTTTTGGCATGAGATGGAATCTTAGCGTTGTTTTGATTTGCATCTCTTGAATGACCTGTGATCTTGAACGCTTTTTTGTATATTTATTTGCCATTTTTATTTCTTCATCTGAGAAATGTTTATTCATTTCAGATGCCCATTTTTGGATTGGGTCTTTAAATTTAGGGGGGTTGATTTTTTTGAGCTCTTTATATAGTCTAGTTGTTAGATCCCTGCCTGAGGGACAGCTGGCAAAGATTTTTTTTCCCAGTCTATGGATTTTCATCCTGCTCCATTGGTGATTTCTTTTGCTGTGCAAAAGCCTTAAAAATAGGATCTGGTCCCAAGCACTGATTCTTGGTATTATTTCTCATGCAGTCTGGGTTCCGTTCATACATTTTTTTCCTACCCATATGTCTTCAAGCGTTCTTCCTATTTTATTCTCCAGTAGATTTAGTATTTCTGTTTTAATGTTTAGATCTTTGACCCACTTCGATTTTAGTTTAGTACATAGTGAGAGACATGTATCTAGTTTTACTTTTTGGCATGTGGCAAGCCAATTTTTTCCAGCACTATATTTGTTTAAGAGGCTATCTTTCTTCCAGTGAGGGTGTTTGGCTACTTTGTCAAAGATGAAGTATTTGAGTATGTTTGGAGTTGTTTCTGCATCTTCTAGCCTGTTCTGTTGGTCCTTGGGTCTGTCTTCGTGTCAGTACTATGCTGTTTTTAATCACAGTAGCTTTATAGTGTAGTTTCAGGTCAGGGATGATGCCCTCTGCCTTGCCCCTGTTGCCCAGAATTGTTTTTGCTATTTGTGGTCTCTTCTGGGTCCAGATGAATTTCATGATTGTTTTTTCTAATTCTATGAAGTATGTTAATGATAGTCTGATTGAAATTGCATTAAATCTGTATAGAAATTTAGGAAGTATGGCCATTTTCACTATGTTGATTCTTCCTACCCAAGAACATGGTATATCTTTCCATTTTCAGATATCCCTTTCAATTTCCTTTTTTAGAGTACTGTAGCTTTCAATGTGAAGATTTCTTGCTTGCTTTGTTAGATAGATTCCTAAGTACTTCATTTTTTTTTGATGCAAATGTGAAAGGTATATCTTCTCATTTCTTTCTCAGTGAGTTTGTTATTTGTATATAGGAATGCTATTGACTTCTGGGTTGACTTTGTATCCAGCTAGGCAACTGAATTTAGTTATTAAGTTTAGAAGTCTTTTGGTGGAATTTTTGGGGCCTTCTATGAGAGTATCACGTCATCTGTGAATAATGATAGTTTAAATTCTTCCTTTCCTATCTTTATTCCTTTTACTTATTTCTCTTGTCTAATTGCTCCAGCTAATGTTTCTGTGACCATATTGAATAGTAGTGGTGATACGAGATATCCTTGTCTTGTTCCAGATTTTAGTGTGAAAGCTTCCAGTTTCTGACCATTTAGTGTGATGTTGGCCATTGGTTTGTCATAGATGTCTTTTATTGGATTAAAATATAGACCATCTATTCCTAATTTCTGTAGAGCTTTTATCATGAATGGGTGTTGGATTTTGTCAAATACTTTTTCTGCATCTATTGAGATGATCCTGTGATTTTTGTCTTTGACTCTGTCGATATTGTATATTGCATGTATCAATTTGCATATGTTGAACCATCCTTCAATCCCTGAGATGAATCCTACTTGGTCATAGTGTGTAATCTTCTTGATAATTCATTGCATTCTGTTTGCCAGTATCTTGTTGAGAATTTTTGCATCTATGTTCATTAGGGAAATTGGCCTGTAGTTCTCTTTTTCGGTTGGATCCTCTTCTGGTTTTAGTATCAGTGTAATGCTTGTTCCAGGAATGATTTTGGAAGTTCTGCTTCTTTCTCAATTTCATTAAACAGTTTGAGAAGTAGTGGTAATAGATCATCTCTGAATTTCTTGTAGAATTCAGCTGTGAAACCATCAGGACCTGGGCTTTTCTTCGTTGGTAGGTTTTTAATTACCTCTTCAATTTCAATGGCTGATATCGGATTATTTAGTATTTTTTTCTCTTCTTGATTCAGTTTTGGTAATTCCTGTGTTTCTTAGAATCTGTCCACTTCTTCAGTATTTTCTGTCTTATTTGAGTATAGGTTCTTGAAGTAGGTGCTGATAATCCTTTGAATTTTGGTAGGGTCACTTATGACTTCAGCCCTTTCAGTTTTTATTGCATGGATTTGGTTCTTTTCTTTCCTTTTTTTTTTGATAAGGTTGGCTAGGGGTTTGTCTATTTTATTTAATCTTATGAAGCACCAACTCTTTGAGTCATTGATTCATTGTATTGTTTTCTTAGTCTCAATTACATTAATTTCTGCTCTAATCTTATTAATTTCTTCTTCTGTATGAGCTTTGGGTTTGATTTATTCTTCCTTATCTAGATGTTTGAATTTCCACATTAAGTTGTTTATTTGAGCTCATTCTGTTTTCCTGATATGGAAGTTCAGTGCAATGAATTTCCTTTGAAGCACTGCTTTCATTGTATCCCATAGGTTCCAGTATGTTGTATTGTCATTATCACTTAACTGTATAAATTCCTTAATTTCTCCCTTAATTTCTTCGGTGACCCACCTGCTGTTCACGAGGATATTATTTAGTTTCAATGTGTTTATGTGCATTTTTTGGTTTCTGTTGCGATTGAATTCCAGTTTCATTGCACTATGGTCCATTAGTATGCATGGGATAATTTCAGTTCCCTTATGTTTATTTAAACATGCTTTATGAGCTAGTATGTGGTCTATTTTGGAGAATGTCCATGTGCAGCTGAGAAAAACATGTATCCTGCTTTTGTGGGGTGGAACACTCTGTAGACATCTGCTATGTCCATTTGTTTACAAATTTGATTCAGTTCTGATATTTCTTTGTTAATTTTTTGTCTAGTTGATCTGTCTATTTGTGACAGGGTACTGAAGTCTCTCATTATAATTGTGTTAGTGTTTATTTGATCTTTTGTGTGCCTTAATTTTTTTTTTTTTTATGTAGAGAGGTGCACCGATATTTGATGCATAAATATTAATGATTGTTATTTCCTCCTCCTGGAGTTTTCCCTTAAGAAGTATGTAATGACCTTCTTTGTCCCTCTTCATCAGTCTTGGTTTGAAGTGCACTTTGTCTGAAACCAGGATAGCCACCCCTGCTTTTTTCTGTGTTTCTGTTGCATGAAATACTGTTTTCCATCCTTTGACTTTCAGTCTATGAATTTCCTTTTGGGTTAAATGTGTCTTTTTGTATGCAGCATATTGATGGATCTTGTTTCTTGATCCCTTCTGCCAGTCTGTTTCTTTTGATTGGTGAGTTCAGACCATTCACATTGAGGTTACATCTGTATGTATTGACTTAGGGTTTGTGTTGAGAAGTCCACTGTGATTCTGCTGGGTTTTCCTCTATAGGTAATTTTTTTCCCCCCTAACAATTTTCAGTATTCTGTTCTTTTGTTGAATTTCTGGAATCTTGATTATTATATGTCTTGGCATAGATGTATTTTGGTCATGAGTAATTGGGGTTTTCTATGCCTCACTTATCTGTATGTCGAGTTCTCTTCTCATGCTTGGGAAGTTTTATGTCATTGCTTCTGTAAATAATATTTTTTATATCCTTTGCACTGTCTCCTACTTTTCATTCACTCCACTCTAGTTCTTTTTTTAATTTTAATTTTTTTTCACTCTTGTTCTTTACATCATCTTGCAGCTGTTGTAATAATTTTTCATAGTCTATAGCTATTATTAAGAGGTCTTTCTCTTCATTGTCACTAATTGTGGACCTGTCTTCTAGGGCTGAGATTCTATCTTCACTTTCATTCAATCTACTGCATATTCTTTCAAAGAGGTTTTTGATATCTTGGCTATCTGTATGTATTGGTTCATAGGTTCCATTTCTTTACTGAGTTGAATGTTAAGTTTTCCATTATTTTTCTAAGCTCCTCTTTTTTTTTTTTAAATCTATGTGTGCTCTGAATTCACTAAGCAAGTCTTTCATTATAATTGTCATCTCTTTTTTAACTTGGACAATTATTTCTAGTCTGATGTTCTTCATAGTCTTCCCTATCAGTTTTCTAACTTCTGCTGCTATCATTTTTGAAAGTTTGCTGGGTGCCTTCTGATTTCCTCTCTTATAGTGTCTTCTGCATTTGTTCTGGGTGGGCTGGTGGTTTGGTGTTGTGTTTTGCTCCCATGTCTTTCCATTTTCTGTGTACATATATGTATTTCCCCCTTTTAGTTTGTGCTCTGTTTTGATTTTATATTTTGTTTATGGAAGGTTACATTAAGACGAGTATCAATGCTTTCCTAGGAAAAGTCTGTCCTGAAGGTGTTTTCATGTTATATGTGATTCTTGATTTTTGTGTCTTTTATGTCTCCAGAACTTTCCTCAGTTGCACGGGTATGGTTGGCTCTTCTTTGTATTGATGACTTGCAAAAGGGAAGAAAAGGAAAAAAAGAAAAGAAAAGAAAAAGACACAAGACAGGGATAGTGATGTCTTCAATCCTAGATCTTTCTCATGTTACTGGATTTTGACCCTGCTGGTGCACAGGCAGGGCCAGTGCTGGTCGGTGGTGATGGGTATGCCAACCTGGGCAGTGCAGGTCTTCTGGCATCCCCTGATATGGTTGTCAGTGGGCAGAGCGGGGCCTGCACCAGTCCGTGGTGATGGGCATGCAAACCTGGGAAGTGTGGGCAGTCCAATTTCTTTAAATTTCTTATGTCTTGTGATTTTATTATTTTTTAATAACTTAATTCTGTCTTGGGTACAGGAAATTATCTAAGTTATTTCAATTCTTGGAAATTTATTGCAGTAATTAATTTGGGGAAATAAACTTCATGTGTTTACAAAAAAAAAAAACAAAAAACAAAAAACACAAAAACCACTACATACAGAAGACAGCCAAACTTTTAATCCATGTATTTTTTTTTTCCCACAACATGGTTTCAACTAATTTTTTCTGCTTCTTTTTTCACTTACTGAAACAGGTGCATTAAAATTTCATTAATTTTGTTCACTTTTGGCTTGCACTATTTGGGGGCCTGTAATATCATCGGCGCACAAATTTGAGGAAGTCATTTTCCCCCTATTGAATTGATTATTTGATCACATTATAAATGTTTTCATGTCTAATATCCCTCCTTAAAATGAAGATCCTCTGGTGCTAAATGTCTCCAGTCCTAGTTTTTCTTTCCTCCACTTTCCCTCTATTTTCATGAACAATTGTTATTATTACACTAGGGACATTGACTACTAATTCCAATGTTCAGGTCATTATCCCGGTTTATTTTTACTTTTTGTTTAAATTTTTTCAAACCTAGATCTTGTTGCTGGCAGGGTTTTTTTGAGGCAGTATCTCTATTCAGACCAACTGGCCTTGAACTCTGTAGGCTGTCCAGGGTGGGAAGTCAATCCTTTTGCTCAAGTGCTCAATTGCTGGTGTTACAGGTGTGTAAGATTCTCCCTACTGAAACCTAGTTTTGTATTATATTTTCTTGCCTACTAACTTAAAAATCTAAATACCTTACATATTGTGGAGTTTGGTAAGGGCATCATTTTTAGAATACTTCATACTTTCCTGTTTCCTGTGAAGTATGATAACAACTGACATTCAGTTTGGAACTGAACTGATTGAGAGTTTCAGTTTTCCTTAATCTGTCTCCTGGGGATTAAAAACTGAGACCCCAGTTTGTTGACATCTAGCTACTTCCTGGAAATACTGATCTACATGCCTGCCTCTGTGACATGCAGAGATTGCCACTAACACAGCTCTGCTTTTCAGAAGTGCTTTCCTGGGGTGTCTGTCTTCCACAAACATCTCTTCTCCAAATTAACATCAGAATACCTGCCCTATCACTCTGTGCATGTAAGTGTGAAATATATGCCGGGGAAAACGCAGTTCTAGTCTGCTCACATTCCTGTGATTCTCTGTTCTCCATACCTTTAGGTTCCAATACTTGATGCTTTGACTTCATTTTCTGCCCATTCTTCATAAATAGAAATAATGGTCCTTTTCCAGGGTTGTTTTTAGTTATATGCAAATTTTTGAATACTTTTAAATATATTCCTTCATAAAAGATTTTTCACAAAATTATTTAAAAAACACAGTATTTTCTCCACTATCAATTAGCAATAAAGATAATTTGTAAGAAAATGAACTAATTTTCTCTGATTTTTGCTTCACAATGAAACATGAATGAACTTACAAATGAGAATGTTCAAACTCAAATGTGTTACACAAAATGAAAAAAAAAAAAAAAAAGAAGCTCAGAACAAAACTAGTTTTCTTTGTCTAGGTCATAGCCAAATTAGACCCTATACTTAGTGATTGGTTAGACTTTTAACTGTTTTGTGAATTTGTGAATAATCTGACACAGAAATATAATCAAACCTTCCATTTGAATCACATAGAACTGAGTGAAGGAAGTTTCTTATTAGAACAGGCAAACAGAATAGCTGACCACTGCATCTGTTCAAAGTTCTTTGTGCTTACAAGAATTTAATATATCTTTATTTCTGATAATTAAGTCTAAAATAACCTCCATAAACAACAAAACATTTTCTTAACTACGTAACTTCAGCCTCATTTTGCCTCTTTCCTCCACAAATAAGATTTGGTCCTTACTGTCAACCCACTTGCACTACAGCAGTGGGACCATGTATTCAATGAGTCTGCAAGTACACACTTGTTCTAGACCACTTAACAGTCTTGTTCACGTCAAACATCTATTAACCTATGAAATTCTTCCTTAAGTGCTATCCTGTTGTACCATATGAGCATATGTGAATTTTCGAGTATTTATGCATATGTGAGTACACTGCAGTACATATACAGAAATGCTTCTCATTAATTCTTTTCTCTTGTTTTTTGCTGATGCTTAACTTCATGGTTGTTTTACTTGTTTGTGCCGTTACAAAACTGTTGCTAATAACCTTTATGTACTTATGGTAAAAAAAATTCATCTCTCCATTTGTGATGAAATTTTTGTGCATCTTGGTCGACATGATTTACCTAATATTATCTTAAATTCTTATATACAGTACCTCAACTTTGCTACTCTTGTGAATGGCTAATGTCTGGCTTGCTAAATGAATTCCACCTGCCGATGATACCAGTTTTCAAGGAGTGATATTCACTTGCGCATAGTGGAATGCTTCATATCTATGATCATAATTACAGAATTTTAAATTGCTTTACTAAGAAATATTATATAGTAGTCATTTTGAAGTTGAAAGAGGATTCTACATGTATGTAGCATAATGCCAATTTCTGTATTTTTTTTTTCTGTAGAGAAAGCTATTCTGGCCTTTTCTCATAGAAATATTTATTTATACTTTTGCATAGTCTGCAGTATTTACAATATTAATCTCTTATCTTGTATTTCTTCATAGTTCATGGAAGAACATAGCAGTAATCTCTACTGTTTTTATCAGGAATTGTGTGTCTATCATATGAAATATTTATTCATTGCTAAAATATTGCTTCTGTTCAGACTGTATATAAAAGAAGACCCCCTCAAAGGAAACATTCATATAAAATTGATATCTAAAACCTAAATAACTTTATAGCCACTGGAGTACTCTTACAAGATGCTAACATCTCACATGAATAATAAGAAAGAAGATAATCAAGGAAACATTGTGAAATGTGAACAACAGTGTAATGAGAGGATGAATTTTTCCCTTTAAATAACATATATCATGATGATGAAAGGAAACAATGATGCTAATAATATGCTAAAACTTTGAAACTATTTTGGAGTTTACATGAAAACAAATTTTTCCAAATATATAACATGTGATAAACAACTTAATGTATCTTATGATTCTCTAAAGCCATAGCTATTATTTTCTTCTCATAACATGGGAAGAAAATAGAAAAATACAAAAAGTGTATATGGAATTTCACAGTAAGAATTGCAAAGAAAAACGTTTAATATGTCATATGTCATATTCGTTTGTAAATATTTTATAATAGAAGTTGAAATAAGATAGAAGAACAACCACATTAAGTATGACTAATGTCTGATGACCTGCTTAGAAATTCAAAACTATGGAGAAAAAAGAAGAGAAACCAGATACGGCATCCAGAGAAGAAACATCCTGGTATTTAATAGTCTACTGTAATATTTATTATAATATACAAATATAGTAAGTACTATAACTCTCCTAATTTAGGACATTTGAGCAATTTTAAAGATTTTCCTGAATAGAAAGTGGACAAATAGTAAATGCACTGAGGGTGAAAGCAGTAGAGTGTATCAGCAGCCTTGGGTATCCATGAAGGCAAAAAGCAGACCACTTTTAGTACTTTTCCTGAATAAATGACTGAGGCATAGACTTCATTTGCAACATGTGACTCAAGTCAGGGAGTAAAATACACTAATGTTTAGGACTGTGATGACAGTGCCTTAGCCTGGAGCAGTGCAAGCAAGTACATGAAACAAATTTGCAACTATTAGAATGTAGGTTGCCTGTGAAATGTGTTCCTGCACCTTCCCAGAATCGTTTGCCTGAGCAGAGCTGGAGAAGCAGTCCTCAAAGGCAGCATTCAGCAGCTTATAGCAACAGAGTGGTGATGAGAAAGCGCATTATTATTGTTACTCCCAAGTTTTCAACCACCTAAGTTTGGCTGAGATGTTTACACGATCCTCGTGTAAGAAAAAAGAGTAAGTATAAAAATGGCAGAAATTGAATCTTCCATAAGGAAAAAAGAAGGTATAAATTTAGCTACACTTAGCTCAATCTGGAATTGCAATATTTCTTTCCTTCTTGTCCTATAGACTAAAATGTATGCATACTCAGGCAACTCTTTTCTGGCCCAAATGATTTGGATGAATCTCTTCTATCCCGATGTGGGGATTGAAGGGCAGTTCCTCTTATAGCAGGGGCATTTCACCATCGGAGTGGAAAACAGAAAATACTGCATAAGTTTGTTGAATTTGCTGGCCTGTTTGTCACATTTGACACTACATTTTCATTTCTGCACAATGTTTCGGGTACCTACAAATGGCAACTATTTGATTCTTTTTTTTAACCAAGAAGATTTATTGGTACATTTTAGGCATACATAACAATCACATTCATCATAGTTAATTTGTACTTGTGCATGATACATCTTGGTGTTTCTGCACCCTTCCACCCCTCCATTCAACTCTTCTCCCCCCCTTATTTACAAAAGCTTTATTTACATTTTCCCAATTTTTTCTCTTTTTCATTTCTTTTCCATTTCCCTCCCTTCCTTTCCCTTCCTCCCTCCCTAGTTCCCCTTCCTATTTGAATATTCCCTTCCCTTTTCCCAATATCTATTACACAGTTTTGTCTTTATGCATTCTTACAAAAATCAGGATACAAAAATCAAATGAATAAATTATAGGATCATTACAGAAATACTGGTATTTGAAGTAATCCTAAGCGTTTTCATAATTTTTCTTCTGTTTGTTTGCTACTATCAGTTTTTACAAAAAAGAACTATTAACTTAGTTCTTCTAACAGTTAGACTGTACAAATGATAATTGTTCTTTTATTGTTCTTACAGTCTGTTCCTCTGTTTTTCACAATGAGTATTATATAGCTTAGAAAAGGTTCAAAAAGAAAGTTATTAATTTATTTTTAGAAATTCAGTATAGCATAATTTGATAGTATACTGATAATCCCTGTCAGAATTTCAAAGTGCTTCCTCAATATGATATTCAATGATACCGAGGCAGGAGACAAGTGCGTGGCAAATACTGGCTGGGGAAGTAGATGTGGTCTATTAATGACAAAATCCCAGGACACATGTGCAGCAGTTCCCAAAGTCCTGCATGCAGACTTCTTCTGAGAACCCGAGCACATTTTCCACAGGATGGTAGAGACCTCATGCCAGGCTGAGGAGGGGCCAGTACAAAAGAACAGTCAACTCCGAGTGTTTTGCTACTGTGCTCTTTCATGGTAGCGGGCTCTCATCCTGAAAAGTGTATTTATTTTCCTACTTTCACTTGGCCCAATTTCACCCTGCAGAGCCTGATTCTTTTCCTACTTTTAATAAAATTGAAACCTGGCTACTGTTTATGTTTGTCTTGACCAGTTCTTTATTAAGGACAGAATGAGCCTGGAAACCACATCAAAAAGGAGACACCAGCCACCCCAAACCTGGTAAAAACATAAATGGATAATATGGGTGTTTTTGTGAATATATTTCTTTGTACATTTCCTGGAAGTCTTGTACATCTTTTACTATATAGATGTTAGGATTTTACTTCTCTTGGCTATATGAATACAATTTTTTGATGCTTTTACTATGTTGACAATTTCTTAACAAAATGTTTTGGTTCTCTAAACTTTACTTATAACTTCATTGAATGATATTTATACATTTAAACTTTTGTTGTGCTGCAACACTGTGTATTTGTTTGCTTTCTCCAAACCCTCTACCTGCTTTGGGGTATATAAAGCTGAAAACTAATGTTTTCTCAAGTTTTAATAATCCTTTCTGTGACAATTTATATATTCCATTTGAAGTTACTGCACAACAGTCTTTATATTTTTCTGAAGTTTGATAGCTTGTTAAATTTCAGTAGGAACATGAATCTTTACTGGTTAAAGGTAAATGTTTCAAAAATACTATTTTCTCCTTGAAATAATGCCAATAAAACCAACAAGGCAGCTTTTTACTTGAATTATCTGTTTTCAAAGTCTTTTTATATGTTGATTTAAATCAGTGACCTTTTATACATGTCTGTTCAGTAACTTTGACAATCTACATATTCTACATTGTGCTCAATTCTGGAGATGGTTAAACACATACAAATTCCTTATTTTAACAAGGAAATGTTAGACAGAGAGATTAATATCTGGAAATAAGACTGTACAATAATGTGAAAATATAGTAATAGAAATATTAAAAAAATTTACGTGAGGACCCAGAAGAAGCAGCAAACACTATCTTGAAAATGGTAGCTAGAATATGTGTGAGGATATTCAGGGAAGAAAAAAAGAAAACTACTAGAACATGACATTTTCTGTAGAGGCAAAGGAAACAAGTAATATGGAAATAACAAACACCTTTTAAGTTCCGGGAATTTTATTTTAAGAAAAGTACAATGTACAGTAGCACAGACAGCGGAGTATTAAGATCTAGTTTAGGCAAATTCCTGCAGTGTACAGAATTACAGGAAGAAAACTGTTCATTCCGATAAGTTGGACAAAATTGTCATAGTGCTTTATATTTTCCTGTATATACATAGTGCTCTTCTGAGTCCTTATGCTTTGTACTTATATTTTCCTCACTGAAGACTATTAATATAATCACTTATTTCCAAGTCTTCTGTAATATCACAGTGGTGTATGTAATTCCTTTTAAAAAACATTTTGAGTTTTTATGGGCCCTTTAAATTAAAAAAAAAAACTGTACATTTTACATTGTAAATTATTGCTTAAACTTTTGGGGGGGGGACATACTTGCAAGTCAAACATTAAGTGCTCTGTCCTATTCTCCTACTTTACTTGTTACGTTCTGTTGTACCTTAATACTATCATTCTAGATTGTCCTATGTGTCACCAGGTTTATTTTCAGGTTTTTCAAAATTTTATTGGAATAGCATTATTCTAAATTTCCAAGAGAATTTTCTTTGAATGTTTGCTACTTTGAAATTTATCCTTTCTTTGATTTAGGAATGTAAGTTTGTTTTATTTATCTGTGAATATTAATTGTGATAATATTATTTCTTTTTAAAAAGTTACTTCTTTTTTTTTTTTTTTTTTTGCTCAGAGACCCACTTTATTCAATTCTGTACATATGGGAACACTGCCGAAGCCCAACCCACCTTAGCATGTATCACTCTGGAGAATAAAGCACCCTATGTACACAGCCAAAAGCCATTCTGCCTGTACCCCTGGGACCTTGGTCCTCTGCTGCATGCATTTGTCTGTTTTCCCTCAAATTTTATCACACGTGCGCACGCGCACACACACACACACACACACACACACACACACATATGGTAACAAGGAACTAAGGCAAGGAAATAAATTGCAGCCATTAGCAGTTAAGTTTACCATTTGATAGAACTTTATAATTCAGGGGGGCTTTACAATGCCGTCCCACATTGTATTTGCAGATTTTGCAGATATCTTTTTTTTAAATTTTGGTTTCATTATAATGAAATAGAATCAACTTTGAAGACTAATAATTTTTTGAGGGGGGTGTTGGGGGTAGATTAAAAATTTTTATAAAATTTTCAGACCAATAAATAGTACATCAGAATTCACAGTGATGAACATTTTTCAAATTTCAAAAAATACCTTCAATGTTAAATTGATAACCAATGTTCTATAAATACATAAACAGAAGCATTTCAAAGTAAACAGCTATGTTCATTATTGGATGCTAATCAGAGATTTAACATGATATTAAATGACAAGACAACTCTTATCCTGTCATTTGCTTTCATTATATCCGTACAACTAATAAAGCTGATCTGTAAAAATTGTGATGCAAAAATAACACACATACCACACTTTTCCTTAAAAAGGTATTTGATATAATTTCATGATTTTATTTTAACTGAACATTTTATTTTTGCTGAATCCCTTTCTAAAGCAAAATTCGAAGCAAAATTCTAGATTATTGCGTTTTGAATTGCTGCCTGGAATCTGAATTCGAGTGACTGTTTTACTTGCTTAAGCCTGATATCCTGAACTTCAGATGGCAATCTGAGCCACTGGAGGGCCCTGTGGCACAGTGAGGGCCATCATGGCTTATGAGCAATAAAATGTCTAATTAATATTCACTAGTCATTTATTTAAAAAAAATAAGAATAAGAGATATTTTTAATTGACTCTATACTGTCTTAAACATTTGGAAAATTTCTTGCAGTGTTATTGATTGGTTCTTTTTCCGAGTAAGGACCCTCTATTTATCATGGAAAGTCAGAAAATAATATTTGAAATACAATTTGTGCTCCAAGTCTGACACCTAAATTCAGTAGAGTTTTGAAAAGTAATTAACTATAACATATCTAATTCATTTATATTTTAATTTCAATCTATCAATGTCAAATAAAATAAATTATTTCAGCCACAAGTTCTCATGATCTTAACAAGCTTTTGATTGCTGAACTGGAAATTGTGTCATGCTGTGGGGTGATGGTCTCCCAGATTAGCACAGCTGCCAATATTTCCTTCCTTTTAAGAAATTAGTGTATCATACAAACTCAATTTCTCTAATTTTGGCTCTGAAATTACTTCGAAGAAAATTCATAAGAAGAAATATATTACTTATTAGGATAAAACACATATGACTGCTTGAATCATAAAAATAACATTGCAGATCAAATAAATCCCAAATTTAAGGAAAACAAAGATCAGGTATTTATGCATAGAGAAGCTAATTGGACGCAAAACATGTTCACTCTGGAATGAGAACCACTGTGATTATAGAGGGGAGCAGACAGCAGGAAGTACTGCACTGGGGAAGCATAGGAAACTCATTAGCACTCCTCTTTAAACTTTACATTTGAGTGCTGGAAGGACAGCAGCTGTAAAAAGGCAGATGTAGGAGGCACACCACCAAGCATCGAAATACATGGCCTGTTGTGAAGTCTGGATTCTAAATTTGAAGAAGTTTCAAAAAGTTCAATGGACTCATAAGAGTCATGTTTCTGATGGAGGAATTAGTATATGATTTAGGGAAACATGGTCACTGGATAATTCCTTTAATGACTATTTCAGTGTAAATACAAAGGAGCTAAATCCTTAAGCCCTAGAATGTTAGCAGTAAATGAATGTTTGAAAAGAGAAATGTTAAAAAATAAAATAAAAATTAAGGCTTACTTTTGGTATATAATCTTTAGCTGGTTAGCAGAGTTAAACTAGCATACCAATCTGTTTAGGCTTCAGTATATTATAAAAGAGGCCATTGGCTTCACTCTATTAGCGACCATAGAAAGCAAGGTTCTATCGGAAAAAGACAATATCCACCTTATTTACCATTGTATCTCCAGTGTTTAGATTGTGTAGGCACATGATGCCTGTCCAATGTTCTGTAACTCAAGTGAGAGACTGGTTGAAATTATTAATATCCTCAGGACTGTTAGAGAGCTAATGTGCATAAATTTAACCCATTAACAGCAACATTACATAAGTTAAATTGAACTCGATTCTGAGCAACATCTTTTTTATTCACAGGCCAATACTTGGTGCTTATTCTTGGTAGGACAAAAGATGATTATGAAAGATATTTCAAAGACAAAACTGAACATAAATTTCCCAATAAAGTTTATTGCTGTAAATGAAAAAAGAATGCATGACTCATTTTTTTAAAAGGTGAATACAAATCTATTTGAAATCATTTTTATTTCACAGAATAAAATAATTATTAGTATTAAAAAAGACAATTGTGATTATTTTCCCAAGCCTAATATTAATGAATTCCAAATGGTATTAACTTAGCCCAGTTAAATATCCAAGACTGCCTAATGTCTGCTCTGTCCTAGAATCTGAAGAAAATGAGATATTTAGCTAGGCATGGCGGCACACATCTGTAATGTCGCTATTCTGGGAGGCTGAGGCAAGAGGACCAGAAGTTTCAGCCCAGGCTGAACATCTTAGCAACTTAGATAACTTGTCTCAAAATAGAAACTAAATCTGGGAATGTAGCTCAGTGGGAAGGACCTGGGATCAATCTCCAATAATGAAAAAGCAAAAAATGAAAAACAAAAACAATTACATTCTCATACTATTTTTGGTTGAATATGTTTATGCCATGCAAATAAATGTTTTCCAAATAAAGGATTAATTTTTGTATAATTTAAGTTATAATTATGAAGTTCATTGCATGAATTATAATAGCTTTAATCTTACTTCTTTATTTTAAATACTGTGTAATAAACAGTAGTCTGTTAATGTATTCGATATGTATATACATGTGTATACATATATATACACACACACACATTTGTATAAAAAGGAAGCAAAATGAAGAATCATGTGATGTTCTTAAACAGATATTTGACTTTTTCAAAAAAAGATTTCAACATTTTCAAGAAGATAATTAACCAAACGACCACTATGAAGAAATAAACATATACTGAATCTGGGGGTACACTTTAAAATTATATGGTGTATTACGGCACATCAAAATGATATAAGCAGTCAAGTGGTGATTACTGGAAATTAACCATGTGTCAAGAGTGCAATTATGGGATAAAAAATCAAATCATAGATTTTTTTTAAGTTGAAATGAATGAGATATGCTTCTTAAGCTTCACGCATCAAATATTACTGCCCAGCAAACTTCATTCCTCATTCCCTGCTTCTGATATTCTTAACAGAGTTTCAAAAAATACTTTTACGTGCAGAGAATTTGACTTTAAAACTGCATATAGTCGAATAATTTTTCTTTATGCTTAACGGAAATCTCATATGATTGTGCAAGAAGGATATGAATAATAAGAAGCAGGGGAAACTTTCTTGCTTCATGTAATTTTTAACTTTATTATTGGTGGAAAGAAAGAAAGTACATTGAAAACTTAAATCATCTTTACACAAAAGAGTAAAATTGCAGAGTTTTATGTCAACTGTTATGATATACTTCTTAAAGCTTTCTAGAAAGTCTTTATTTTTCTGTTGTGAATAATTACTTTTTACAGTTTTCCCAAATGACTTTATAAATTTCAGTTTTTCTGTATCCAAGTGGGATCTGTGAAGTCAAAAAGTATTAATATCTCCCCAAAAGAAACAAAAGCATCTGATACACTGAAAGGCTCTGACTAAAATGTTTTGTATTTTCAGGAACAAGAATGACTGTATACTCTTCTATTATCTAGCTGGTAGCTTTTCCAAATTTTTACAGTGTTAAATGATTTATCGTGTTCTCTGATGAGGCAACACTCCCAAAAAATTACAAGGCTTTCAAGTTATAGTACCATATCTAATGATTTAGTGTGACAGCAGTTTTGTTTTAAAAACAGACTTTAGGTAAAAAAACTTTTCCTTTTGTACTTTTATTATAACCTTATTATTTCATTTGATTTGTAAATTTGCTGGTTTCAACAAGAGTATACTCAAAGTAAATGGGTCAATATGATACCAGATTTTACAAATATATATAATATATTTTTATTCATGGTATTTTTTAGACTTCTACAATATAAAGACTAAAACATTATTAAGAATTACTTCTTTGTATTCCCAATTTCCTTGATCGATTTAGGGTTAATCTAGTTTTTAAAGGATTTACAACACTCCAGAAGCATAAGAATAATTGTCACATATATTTTACATGTCTAACATATATCTAATCGGTGTTTGAGAACTATTATTTTGACTGATAAATTTAGAAAATTCTATTTTATTTTATGGTAGGTTACCTGATTTCACTTCTGAATCAAAGTGTATGTAATGCAGCAATAACAATAGTCCACTTTTCTAACAAATATTGTTGTATTATTGATGTGGTCGTAGATTGCATTCTAATTCAAGCAGCCTCATCAAGTCATGATGAGGTTGCAGTTCGACCTCAATCTCTCAGCTGAAATTTAGGACATCTATTCAAGTGAAAATCTCCCTCCGCTATTCAATTTCCTGGAAACATCTTTGTTTTACTATTTTAACCTTTATTGAGTTTAAACGTTTAAAAGCCAAAGTACTCGTGAGATCCACCTATTCTTGCTGAATGTTTAGTTTTTTTGTTTGTTTGTTTGTTTAGGTTATTTCACAGTTTAGTATTCTATTTTCAGAGCTGATAGAGGATTATTTTTGAATTTATAAAAAAAGCTCAAGTTAAGTATTATTTTAACCTGAAACAGCATGGCCCCTTATTTTTAAAGAAAACATTTTTATCTGTTAACCATGAATTGCAATGTATACAAGTAGAAATGTTGCTAAGTAACAGACACCTATTATGAGAAAGGTAATATATATCTTAGTGAACACAGGCGAAGCCAGGAAATGTTCTCTGAGTTAAAGGATCAGTCACAAGTCCTTCACCAACCTCCCATTACAGATGGTAAAGGAAAATTAATGGTCGTGATTTTCTGGCTTAATAAGTTTCAGTCCCTGTCTTCAGGAAAACATGCATTTCAATTTTATCTATTTTGAATCACTATCATACTTTAAAAGATTAAATATTATGGGTTCTACAGAATAGTGATTTAGAAGTAAAATATTCCTTTTGCAGGTATAGCCTGTCAAGTTGCTAACATTTAGTTAAGCTTTTACAGAGCTTAGAAAAGCTTTCTGGGAGAATGAAGCCTGTAATGATGGTAGTCACCTTAAGCCATGATTTGAATACACTTCGGAGATAATGCCAGGTTTGCCGTAGATCAGACAAGATAATTGGTGCTCAGATATATACCTGATCAAATATGCAACAGTAGAATTCATAATGAAGATATGTTGAAGTCTCTTTTTTTCTTATGATTTATTTTATGGGAATACAATGGTTCCTCGGCTCACCAATTTAATTTATTCACCAATTTAGTTTGTTCCACTGTTTTGGAAAAGATGGCCACGATTGTGATTGTGTGGGAAAGATGGCCATGGTTGTGTTTGTCACCTGGTGTAGAGTTTGAAAAAAAAAAAAACCCAAAGTTTTCTAAACATTTTTGGTTGTGAACCAAACTGTTTATGAACAAAAGCATCCATGAACCAAGCTACCCACTGTAAACACAAATGTATTTAAAATTATTTTAATATTATTCTTTCCTATGGACAGATACATCTTATGTGAATTAGAAATGATAACTTCATCAGACAATGTCATCTTAGCATTAGTTTCATTCTAAAATCTTTACCCCTTTAATTCATTCATTCAATAGATGTTTATTGAGTGGCAAATATCAGGCTCTCTTGAAGTGCAGTTTTGAGCATAAGAAGTCACAATTCTCTCCACTCAAAATTCAACAGTTACAATCTGCAGTGAGAAAATGGTATAAATTTTTCTTAAAAATCATACAAATATTCTATTATTATTTCTATTTCACATTATAGTGGTTTTAGCTGGTTACAAAATACTAGAAAATATATAATGTTAAAATGGAAAATGAATAAACAAAATTTACAGTGTTTATAAGTGATCGATTAACACTGCAGAACCTTTCCACTTATCCCAGAGAATTTCTAGAATTATTTGCAAAATCTGACAATAATGTTTGCTGTAAGTACAAGATAAAAAACATACATGTAATTCAACACAGCATCAGTAAAATTCAAAACCTAAATTCAAAGGTATAATTTCACGGTCATAAAAATTTCTTTTTTTTTTTGGTGCTGAGGATCAAACTCAGGCCCCTGTGCTTGCAAGGCAAGCACTCTGACCACTGAGCTAAATCCCCAGCCCTCACAGTCATAAAAATTAAGGTGTCAATAAATAAAAGATACAATATGCACAAGTATCTCTACAGAAAAAGTATAAAACATTGTTAAAGGCTGAAAGAATTCCTACACACATTTTATGGTGATATTCATAATGACTAAACTCGAAATTTTAGGTAGAAATTATACACTGATGCATTAATAATATTAAAGTAGTTTGAATCAGTTTCTAGAAGTGTTTTCATGAAAACACCAAAACAAATACTTTTATAAAAGAAGAAATGAAGAGCAATCAAAATATTCCTGAATAAAGCACAGGCTGAAGAATTACCATCATAAGGATATTTGATACACCTACTCTATGTGATTATAAAATTTTTCTTAGGAAGAATATAGGATTAGGGTGTGGATAAAAGTTGGTATATAAGATAAATTAGATACTGGGAATAAACTTTATGAGTTTAGACTCACTTAATTGACCAGTATAAGAGAATTTACATGCTAGAAACAGTCTCTGACAATCCAGATTCATATCAAGCATCTTTGGAAAACTCCGAGGCAAGAAATGCCTATAGTAAATATGGTACTGCAATAATTGACTGCTTGCTGAGAAAAAAGGAAAAGAGAATTTGCCATAATCCCTTATACTATATACAGATATGAATTCCTGATGAACCAACTATTAAAATGTGTTTTATAAAACTACTTTTAGGCTATAAGTTTCTTATGATAAAAAAGTATGTGTATTACAGTAAGTAATTAATACATTTTTCTACATAAAACTGGAGAAATTTCATTTATGAGATTTATTTAACCAAGAAATAGTTAAGCCAAAACTGGAAATTTAGTAACATATATGACTATTAAGGTAGTAGTACCTAATGTTTATATATTTATATATATAGAAAAGGTTATTATATAGTCTTAATAAAAAAGAGAAAATATAAATAAACACAGTCATTGAAAAATATGAACAGATATTTCAGACAAGCAATACCGCAAATGATAACTACCATATAGAACGCCATAAAACTACTCTTGAGCATGCACTTGAAAATTAAAAGTACAATAAAATACTACAATAGAAACAGAAGATAAGCTAAATTGAGAAGATTAAGAAAAAAGATGATGCGAAGGATATAGAAATCTTACAGACTATCAAAATTTAAATTGTACAATATTTTAAGAAGCCAGTGGGAATTATCTAACGTTGGAGATGAAGCAAAGTTTCTACTTTCATGACTGTCCGGTGGAGTACTTTTGTATAAATAATGTAGGAAATGTATTCACTGTAGTTTTTTTGCAATGAATCTCTCTGAAAAAAGAAAATGGGTACCAGGAAATTGTGATACATTAACCCAACAAAATATAACATGGCAGTGAAAGTGAAAGAATTGGAACTATGTCAATGGCATGGCTGTATCACTGAAACATGATGTTAATCAAAGCATAGTTTAAAAGATTATTGGTGCATCATTCACTTCATAAAGGTTGGAAAAGAAGCAAAACTAAATACATGCTTTAAAACATATGTACTTATATGGCACAAGATATTTTTAAAGATGAAAAAGCAGATATAGGAAGGGAGCTGAGCATACACTGAAGTATATACTAT